>CAKAJE020001858.1:0-144481 GCA_916610135.2 Macropis europaea
GGTTAATATAAGAATTCAGCGAAATTCTATCACATTTGTTCAATTTACGTCGCTCCTATTTCAGATAGCTTATTGGGCTAAGCGGCATCTCAAAGCGCAAGAAATGGCGAGTAAAATGCACTATTAAACTTCTAGGGTAGGGCAATCAGAGACCCGATTAGATCATTTTATATTACGGTTAACATAAGAATTCAGCGAAATTCTATCACATTTGTTCAATTTACGTCGCTCCTATTTCAGATAGCGTATTGGGCTAAGCGGCATCTCAAAGCGCATGGAATGGCGAGTGAAATGCACTATTAAACTTCTTGGGTAGGGCGAACAGAGACCCGATTACATCATTTTATATTATGGTTAATATAAGAATTCAGCGATATTCTATCGCATTTGTTCAATTTGCGTCGCTCCTATTTCAGATAGCGTATTGGGCTAAGCGGTATCTCAAAGCGCATGAAATGACGAATAAAATGCACTATTAAGCTTCTACGCTAGGGCGAACAGAGACCCGATTAGGTCATTTCATATTATGGTTAATTTAAGAATTCAGAAAAATTCTATCACATTTGTTCAATTTACGTCGTTCCTATTTCAGATAGCATACTGGGCTAGGCGGCAACTTAAAGCGCGCGGAATGGCGAGTAAAATGCACTATTAAACTTCTATGATAGGGCAATCAGAGACCCGATTAGATCATTTTATATTTTGGTTAATATAAGAATTCAGCGAAATTCTATCGCATTTGTTCAATTTACGTCGCTCCTATTTCAGATAGCGACTTGTGCTAAGCGGCATCTCAAAGCGCAAGAAATGGCGAGTAAAATGCACTATTAAACTTCTAGGGTAGGGCAAACAGAGACCACATTAGATCATTTTATATTATGGTTAATTTAAGAATTCAGCGAAATTCTCTCACATTTGTTCAATTTACGTCGCTGATATTTCAGATAGCGTATTGGGCTAAGCGGCATCTCAAAGCGCAAGAAATGGCGAGTAAAATGCACTATTAAACTTCTAGGGTAGGGCAAACAGAGACCCGATTAGGTCATTTCATATTATGGTTAATTTAAGAATTCAGAAAAATTCTATCACATTTGTTCAATTTACGTCGCTCCTATTTCAGACAGCGTACTCGGATAGGCGGCATCTTAAAGCGCGAGGGATGGCGAGTAAAATGCACTATTAAACTACTATGATAGGGCAATCAGAGACCCGATTAGATCATTTTATATTATGGTTAATTTAAGAATTCAGCAAAATTCTATCACATTTGTTCAATTTACGTCGTTCCTATTTCAGATAGCATACTGGGCTAGGCGGCAACTTAAAGCGCGCGGAATGGCGAGTAAAATGCACTATTAAACTTCTATGATAGGGCAATCAGAGACCTGATTAGATCATTTTATATTATGGTTAATTTAAGAATTCAGCGAAATTCTATCACATTTGTTCAATTTACGTCGCTCCTATTTCAGATAGCGTATTGGGCTAAGCGGCATCTCAATGCGCATGAAATGGCCAGTAAAATGCACTATTAAACTTCTAGGATAAGACAAACGGAGACCCGATTAGACCATTTCATATTACGGTTAATATAAGAATTCAGCGTGATTCTATCGCATTTGTTCAACTTACGTCGCTCCTATTTCAGATAGCGTACTGGGCTACGCGGCATCTTAAAGCGCGTGGAATGGCGAGCAAAATGCACTCTTAATCTTCTATGATAGGGCAATCAGAGACCCGATTAGATCATTTTATATTACGGTTAATATAAGAATTCAGCGTAATTCTATCACATTTGTTCAACATACGTCGCTCCTATTTCAGATAGTGTACTGGGCTAGGCGGCATCTTAAAGCGCGTGGAAGGGCGAGCAAAATGCACTCTTAATCTTCTATGATAGGGCAATCAGAGACCCGATTAGATCATTTTATATTTTGGTTAATATAAGAATTCAGCGAAATTCTATCACATTTGTTCAATTTACGTCGCTCCTATTTCAGATAGCGTATTGGGCTAAGCAGCATCTCAAAGCGCAAGAAATGGCGAGTAAAATGCACTATTAAACTTCTAGGGTAGGGCAAACAGAGACCCGATTAGATCACTTTATATTTTGGTTAATATAAGAATTCAGCGAAATTCTATCACATTTGTTCAATTTACATCGCTCCTATTTCAGATAGCGACTTGTGCTAAGCGGCATCTCAAAGCGCAAGAAATGGTGAGTAAAATGCACTATGAAACTTCTAGGGTAGGGCAAACAGAGACCACATTAGATCATTTTATATTATGGTTAATTTAACAATTCAGCGAAATTCTCTCACATTTGTTCAATTTACGTCGCTGATATTTCAGATAGCGTATTGGGCTAAGCGGCATCTCAAAGCGCAAGAAATGGCGAGTAAAATGCACTATTAAACTTCTAGGGTAGGGCAAACAGAGACCCGATTAGGTCATTTCATATTATGGTTAATTTAAGAATTCAGCCAAATTCTATCACATTTGTTCAATTTACGTCGCTCCTATTTCAGATAGCGTACTGGGCTAAGCGGCATCTCAAAGCGCAAGAAATGGCGAGTAAAATGCACTATTAAACTTCTAGGGTAGGGCAAACAGAGACCCGATTAGATCATTTTATATTACGGTTAATATAAGAATTCAGCGTAATTCTGTCACATTTGTTCAACTTACGTAGCTCCTATATCAGATAGCGTACTGGGCTAGGCGGCAACTTAAAGCGCGTGGAATGGCGAGTAAAATGCACTATTAAACTTCTATGATAGGGCAATCAGAGACCGAATTAGATCATTTTATATTTTGGTTAATATAAGAATTCAGCGAAATTCTATCACATTTGTTTAATTTACGTCGCTCCTATTTCAGATAGCGTATTGGGATAAGCGGCATCCCAAAGCGCATGAAATGCCGAGTAAAATGCGCTATTAAACTTCTAGGGTAGGGCAATCAGAGACCCGATTAGATCATTTTATATTATGGTTAATTTCAGAATTCAGCATAATTCTATCACATTTGTTCAATTTACGTCGTTCCTATTTCAGATAGCATACTGGGCTAGGCGGCAACTTAAAGCGCGCGGAATGGCGAGTAAAATGCACTATTAAACTTCTATGATAGGGCAATCAGAGACCCGATTAGATCATTTTATATTATGGTTAATTTAAGAATTCAGCGAAATTCTATCACATTTGTTCAATTTACATCGCTCCTATTTCAGGTAGCGTATTGGGCTAAGCGGCATCCCAATGCGCATGAAATGGCCAGTAAAATGCACTATTAAACTTCTAGGATAAGGCAAACGGAGACCCGATTAGACCATTTCATATTACGGTTAACATAAGAATTCAGCGTTATTCTATCACATTTGTTCAACTTACGTCGCTCGTATTTCAGATAGCGTACTGGGCTAGGCGGCATCTTAAAGCGCGTGGAAAGGCGAGCAAAATGCACTCTTAAACTTCTATGATAGGGCAATCAGAGACCCGATTAGATCATTTTATATTACGGTTAATATAAGAATTCAGCGTAATTCTATCACATTTGTTCAACATACGTCGCTCCTATTTCAGATAGTGTACTGGGCTAGGCGGCATCTTAAAGCGCGTGGAAGGGCGAGTAAAATGCACAACTAAACTTCTATGATAGGGCAATCAGAGTCCCGTTTAGATCATTTTATATTATGGTTAATTTAAGAATTCAGCGAAATTCTATCACATTTGTTCAATTTACATCGCTCCTATTTCAGATAGCGTATTGGGCTAAGCGGCATCTCAATGCGCATGAAATGGCCAGTAAAGTGCACTATTAAACTTCTAGGATAAGGCAAACGGAGACCCGATTAGATCATTTCATATTATGGTTAATTTAAGAATTCAGCGAAATTCTATCACATTTGTTCAATTTACGTCGATCCTATTGCAGATAGCGTATTGGGCTAAGCTGCATCTCAAAGCGCATGAAATGGCGAGTATAATGCACTATTAAACTTCTAGGGTAAGGCGAACAGAGACCTGATTAGATCATTTTACATTACGGATAATAAAAGAATTCATCGAAATTCTATCACATTTGTTCAATTTACATCGCTCCTATTTCAGATAGCGTACTGGGCTAAGCGGCATCTCAAAGCGCATGAAATGACGAGTGAAATGCACTATTAACCTTCTAGGGTAGGGCGAAAAGAGACCCGATTAGAACATTTTACATTAAGGTTAATATAAGAATTCAGCGAAATTCTCTCACATTTGTTCAATTTACGTCGCTGATATTTCAGATAGCGTATTGGGCTAAGCGGCATCTGAAAGCGCATGGATTGACGAGTGAAATGCACTGTTAAACTTCTAGGGTAGGGCAAACAGAGACCCGAATGGATCATTTTATATTACGGTTAATATAAGAATTCAGCGTAATTCTATGACATTTGTTCAACTTACGTCGCTCCTATTTCAGATATCGTACTGGGCTAGGCGGCATCTCAAAGCGCGTGGAAGGGCGAGTAAAATGCACTACTAAAATTCTGTGATAGGACAATCAGAGTCCCGATTAGATCATTTTATATTTTGTTTACTATAAGATTTCAGGGAAATTCTATCACATTTGTTCAATTTACGTCGCTCCTATTTCAGATAGCGTATTGGGCTAAGCGGCATCTCAAAGCGCATGAAATGGCGAATAAAATGCACTATTAAACTTCTAGGCTAGGGCGAACAGAGACCTGATTAGATCATTTTATATTATGGTTAATTCAAGAATTCATCGAAATTCAATCACATTCGTTCAATTTACATCGCTCCTATTTCAGATAGCGTACTGGGCTAAGCGGCATCTCAAAGCGCATGAAATGACGAGTGAAATGCACTATTAATCTTCTAGGGTAGGGCGAACAGAGACCCGATTAGAACATTTTACGTTAAGGTTAATATAAGAATTCAGCGTAATTCTATCACATTTGTTCAACTTACGTCGCTCCTATTTCAGATAGCATATTGGGCTAAGCGGCATCGCAAAGCGCATGAAATGACGAGTGAAATGCACTATTAAACTTCTTGGGTAGGGCGAACAGAGAGCCGATTACATCATTTTATATTACGGTTAATATAAGAATTCAGGGAAATTCTATCACATTTGTTCCATTTACGTCGCTCCTATTTCAGATAGCGTATTGGGCTAAGCGGCATCTCAAAGCGCATGAAATGACGAATAAAATGCACTATTAAGCTTGTACGCTAGGGCGAACAGAGACCCGATTAGATCATTTAACATTATGGTAAATAAAAGAATTCAGCGAAATTCTATCACATTTGTTCAATTTACGTCGCTCCTATTTCAGATAGCGTACTGGGCTAGGCGGCATCTCAAAGCGCATGAAATGACGAGTAAAATGCTCTATTAAACTTCTAGGGTAGGGCAAACAGAGACCCGATTAGATCATTTTACATTAAGGTTAAAATAAGAATTCAGCGAAATTCTATCACTTTTGTTCAATTTACGTCGCTCCTATTTCAGATAGCGTATTGGGCTAAGCGGCATCTCAAAGCGCAAGAAATGGCGAGAAAAATGCACTATTAAACTTCTAGGATAAGGCAAACAGAGACCCGATTAGATCATTTTATATTACGGTTAATATAAGAATTCAGCGTAATTCTGTGACATTTGTTCAACTTACGTAGCTCGTATTTCAGATAGCGTGCTGGGCTAGGCGGCAACTTAAAGCGCGTGGAATGGCGAGTAAAATGCACTGTTAAACTTCTAGGGTAGGGCAAACAGAGACCCGATTAGATCATTTTATATTACGGTTAATATAAGAATTCAGCGAAATTCTATCACATTTGTTCAATTTACGTCGCTCCTATTTCAGATAGCTTATTGGGCTAAGCGGCAACTTAAAGCGCGTGGAATGGTGAGTAAAATGCACGATTAAACTTCTAGGGTAGGGCAATCAGAGACCCGATTAGATCATTTTATATTACGGTTAACATAAGAATTCAGCGAAATTCTATCACATTTGTTCAATTTACGTCGCTCCTATTTCAGATAGCGTACTGGGCTAGGCGGTATCTTAAAGCGCGTGGAATGACGAGTAAAATGCACTATTAAACTTCTAGGATAAGGCAAACAGAGACCCGATTAGATCATTTTATATTACGGTTAATATAAGAATTCAGCGTAATTCTGTCACATTTGTTCAAGTTACGTAGCTCCTATTTCAGATAGCGTACTGGGCTAGGCGCCAACTTAAACCGCGTGGAATGGCGAGTAAAATGCACTATTAAACTTCTATGATAGGGCAATCAGAGACCCGATTAGTTCATTTTATATTTTGGTTAATATAAGAATCCAGCGAAATTCTATCACATTTGTTCAATTTACGTCGCTCCTATTTCAGATAGCGTATTGGGCTAAGCGGCATCTCAAAGCGCATGAAATGGCGAGTGAAATGCACTATTAATCTTCTAGGGTAGGGCAATCAGAGACCCCATTAGATCATTTTATATTATGGTTAATTTAAGAATTCAGCGAAATTCTATCACATTTGTTCAATTTACATCGCTCCTATTTCAGATAGCGTATTGGGCTAAGCGGCATCTCAATGCGCATGAAATGTCCAGTAAAATGCACTATTAAACTTCTAGGATAAGGCAAACTGAGACCCGATTAGACCATTTCATATTACGGTTAATATATGAATTCAGCGTTATTCTATCACATTTGTTCAACATACGTCGCTCCTATTTAAGATAGCGTACTGGGCTAGGCGGCATCTTAAAGCGCGTGGAAGGGCGAGTAAAATGCACTACTAAACTTCTATGATCGGGCAATCAGAGACCCGATTAGATCATTTTATATTATGGTTAATTTAAGAATTCAGCGAAATTCTATCACATTTGTTCAATTTACATCGCTCCTATTTCAGGTAGCGTATTGGGCTAAGCGGCATCTCAATGCGCATGAAATGGCCAGTAAAATGCACTCTTAATCTTCTATGATAGGGCAATCAGAGACCCGATTAGATCATTTTATATTTTGGTTAATATAAGAATTCAGCGAAATTCTATCACATTTGTTCAATTTACGTCGCTCCTATTTCAGATAGCGTATTGGGCTAAGCGGCATCTCAAAGCGCAAGAAATGGCGAGTAAAATGCACTATTAAACTTCTAGGGTAGGGCAAACAGAGACCCCATTAGATCATTTTATATTATGGTTAATTTAAGAATTCAGCGAAATTCTATCACATTTGTTCAATTTACGTTGCTCCTATTTCAGATAGCGTACTGGGCTAGGCGGCATCTTAAAGCGCGTGGAATGACGAGTAAAATGCACTATTAAACTTCTATGATAGGGCAATCAGAGACCCGATTAGATCATCTTATATTTTGGTTAATATAAGAATTCAGCGAAATTCTATCACATTTGTTCAATTTGCGTCGCTCCTATTTCAGATAGCTTATTGGGCTAAGCGGCATCGCAAAGCGCATGAAATGACGAGTAAAATGCACTATTAAACTTCTAGGGTAGGGCAAACAGAGACCCGATTAGATCATTTTATATTACGGTTAATATAAGAATTCAGCGTAATTCTGTCACATTTGTTCAACTTACGTAGCTCCTGTTTCAGATAGCGTACTGGGCTAGGCGGCAACTTAAAGCGCGTGGAATGGCGAGTAAAATGCACTATTCAACTTCTATGATAGGGCAATCAGAGACCCGATTAGATCATTTTATATTTTGGTTAATATAAGAATTCAGCGAAATTCTATCACATTTGTTCAATTTACGTCGCTCCTATGTCAGATAGCGTATTGGGCTAAGCGGCATCTCAAAGCGCATGAAATGGCGAGTAAAATGCACTGTTAAACTTCTAGGGTAGGGCAAACAGAGACCCGATTAGATCATTTCATATTATGGTTTATTTAAGAATTCAGAAAAATTCTATCACATCCGTCCAATTTACGTCGCTCCTATTTCAGATAGCTTATTCAGCTAAGCGGCATCTCAAAGCGCATGAAATGACGTGTGAAATGCACTAGTAATCTTCTAGGGTAGGGCGAACAGAGACCCGATTACATCATTTTACATTAAGGTTAATATAAGAATTCAGCGAGATTCTCTCACATTTGTTCAATTTACATCGCTCCTATTTCAGATAGCGACTTGTGCTAAGCGGCATCTCAAAGCGGAGGAAATGGCGAGCAAAATGCACTATTAAACTTCTAGGGTAGGGCAAACAGAGACCCCATTAGATCATTTTATATTATGGTTAATTTAAGAATTCAGCGAAATTCTCTCACATTTGTTCAATTTACGTCGCTGATATTTCAGATAGCGTATTGGGCTAAGCGGCATCTCAAAGCGCAAGAAATGGAGAGTAAAATGCACTATTAAACTTCTAGGGTAGGGCAAACAGAGACCCGATTAGGTCATTTCATATTATGGTTAATTTAAGAATTCAGAAAAATTCTATCATATTTGTTCAATTTACGTCGCTCCTATTTCAGATAGCGTACCCGGATAGGCGGCATCTTAAAGCGCGAGGAATGGCGAGAAAAATGCACTATTAAACTTCTAGGGTAGGGCAAACAGAGACCCCATTAGATCATTTTATATTATGGTTAATTTAAGAATTCAGCGAAATTCTATCACATTTGTTCAATTTACGTTGCTCCTATTTCAGATAGCGTACTGGGCTAGGCGGCATCTTAAAGCGCGTGGAAGGGCGAGCAAAAGGCACTACTAAACTTCTATGATAGGGCAATCAGAGTCCCGTTTAGATCATTTTATATTTTGTTTAATATAATATTTCAGGGAAATTCTATCACATTTGTTCAATTTACGTCGCTCCTATTTCAGATAGCTATTGGGCTAAGCGGCATCTCAAAGCGCATGAAATGGCGAGAAAATGCACTATTAAACTTCTAGGCTAGGGCGAACAGAGACCTGATTAGATCATTTTATATTATGGTTAATTCAAGAATTCTTCGAAAATCTATCACATTTGTTCAATTTACATCGCTCCTATTTCAGATAGCGTACTGGGCTAAGCGGCATCTCAAAGCGCATGAAATGACGAGTGAAATGCACTATTAATCTTCTTGGGTAGGGCGAACAGAGACCCGATTAGAACATTTTACATTAAGGTTAATATAAGAATTCAGCGTAATTCTATCACATTTGTTCAACTTACGCCGTTCCTATTTCAGATAGCGTACCGGGCCAGGCGGCATCTCAAAGCGCATGAAATGGCGAGTAAAATGCACTATTAAACTTCTAGGGTAGGGCAAACACAGACCCGATTAGATCAATTTATATTAAGTTTAATATAAGTATTCAGGGAAATTCTATCACATTTGTTCAATTTACGTCGTTCCTATTTCAGCTAGCGTACTGGGCTAGGCGGCATCTTAAAACGCGAAGAATGGCGAGTAAAATGCACTACTAAACTTCTATGATACGGCAATCAGAGAGCCGATTAGATCATTTTATATTTTGGTTAATATAAGTATTCAGCGAAATTCTATCACAATTGTTCTATTTACGTCGCTCCTATTGCAGATAGCGTATTGGGCTAAGCGGCATCTCAAAGCGCATGAAATGGAGAGTGAAATGCACTATTAAACTTCTAGGATAGGGCGAACAGAGACCCGATTAGATCATTTTACATTAACGTTAATACAAGTATTCAGGGAAATTCTATCACATTTGTCCAATTTACGTCGCTCCTATTTCAGATAGCTTATTCAGCTAAGCGGCATCTCAAAGCGCATGAAATGACGTGTGAAATGCACTAGTAATCTTCTAGGGTAGGGCGAACAGAGACCCGATTACATCATTTTACATTAAGGTTAATATAAGAATTCATCGAAATTCTATCACATTTGTTCAATTTACGTCGCTCCTATTTCAGATAGCGTATTGGGCTATGCGGCATCTCAAAGCGCATGAAATGGCGAGTAAAATGCACTATTAAACTTCTAGGATAAGGCAAACAGAGACCCGATTAGATCATTTTATATTACGGTAAATATAAGAATGCAGCGTAATTCTGTCACATTTGTTCAACTTACGTAGCTCCTATTTCAGATAGCGTACTGGGCTAGGCGGCAACTTAAAGCGCGTGGAATGTCGAGTAAAATACACTATCAAACTTCTATGATAGGGCAATCAGAGACCCGATTAGATCATTTTATATTTTGGTTAATATAAGAATTCAGCGAAATTCTATCACATTTGTTCAACTTACGTAGCTCCTATTTCAGATAGCGTACTGGGCTAGGCGGCAACTTAAAGCGCGTGGAATGGCGAGTAAAATGCACTGTTAAACCTCTAGGGTAGGGCAAACAGAGACCCGATTAGATCATTTCATATTATGGTTTATTTAAGAATTCAGCGAAATTCTATCACATTTGTTCAATTTACGTCGCTCCTATGTCAGATAGCGCATTGGGCTAAGCGGCATCTTAAAGCGCGTGGAATGGCGAGTAAAATGCACTATTAAACTTCTATGATAGGGCAATCAGAGACCCGATTAGATCATTTTATATTTTGGTTAATTTAAGAATTCAGCGAAATTCTATCACATTTGTTCAATTTGCGTCGCTCCTATTTCAGATAGCTTATTGGGCTAAGCGGCATCGCAAAGCGCATGAAATGACGAGTAAAATTCACTATTAAACTTCTAGGGTAGGGCAAACAGAGACCCGATTAGATCATTTTATATTACGGTTAATATAAGAATTCAGCGTAATTCTGTCACATTTGTTCAACTTACGTAGCTCCTATTTCAGATAGCGTACTGGGCTAGGCGGCAACTTAAAGCGCGTGGAATGGCGAGTAAAATGCACTATTAAACTTCTATGATAGGGCAATCAGAGACCCGATTAGATCATTTTATATTTTGGTTAATATAAGGATTCAGCGAAATTCTATCACATTTGTTCAATTTACGTCGCTCCTATGTCAGATAGCGTATTGGGCTAAGCGGCATCTCAAAGCGCATGAAATGGCGAGTAAAATGCACTATTAAACTTCTAGGGTAGGGCAAACAGAGACCCCATTAGATCATTTTATATTATGGTTAATTTAAGAATTCAGCGAAATTCTATCACATTTGTTCAATTTACGTCGCTGATATTTCAGATAGCGTATTGGGCTAAGCGGCATCTTAAAGCGTGTGTAATGGCGAGTAAAATGCACTATTAAACTTCTATGATAGGGCAATCAGAGACCCGATTAGATCATTTTATATTTTGGTTAATATAAGAATTCAGCGAAATTCTCTCACATTTGTTCAATTTACGTCGCTGATATTTCAGACAGCGTATTGGACTAAGCGGCATCTCAAAGCGCAAGACATGTCGAGTAAAATGCACTATTAAACTTCTAGGGTAGGGCAAACAGAGACCCGATAAGATCATTTTATATTATGGTTAATTTCAGAATTTAGCGAAATTCTCTCACATTTGTTCAATTTACGTGGCTGATATTTCAGATAGCGTATTGGGCTAAGCGGAATCTCAAAGCGCATGAAATGACGAGTGAAATGCACTATTAAACTTCTAGGGTAGGGCGAACAAAGACCCGATTAGATCATTTTACATTGAGGTTAATATAAGAATTCAGCGAAATTCTATCACATTTGTTCAATTTACGTCGCTCCTATGTCAGATAGCGTATTGGGCTAAGCGGCATCTCAAAGCGCATGAAATGACGAGTGAAATGCACTATTAAACTTCTAGGGTAGGGCGAACAAAGACCCGATTACATCATTTTACATTGAGGTTAATATACGAATTCAGCGAAATTCTATCACATTTGTTCAATTTACGTCGCTGATATTTCAGACAGCGTATTGGACTAAGCGACATCTCAAAGCGCAAGACATGTCGAGTAAAATGCACTATTAAACTTCTAGGGTAGGGCAAACAGAGACCCGATAAGATCATTTTATATTATGGTTAATTTCAGAATTCAGCGAAATTCTCTCACATTTGTTCAACTTACGTGGCTGATATTTCAGATAGCGTATTGGGCTAAGCGGCATCTCAAAGCGCATGAAATGACGAGTGAAATGCACTATTAAACTTCTAGGGTAGGGCGAACAAAGACCCGATTAGATCATTTTACATTGAGGTTAATATAAGAATTCAGCGAAATTCTATCACATTTGTTCAATTTACGTCGCTCCTATTTCAGATAGCGTATTGAGCTATGCGGCATCTCAAAGCGCATGAAATGGCGAGTAAAATGCACTATTAAACTTCTAGGATAAGGCAAACAGAGACCCGATTAGTTCATTTTATATTACGGTAAATATAAGAATTCAGCGTAATTCTGTCACATTTGTTCAACTTACGTAGCTCCTATTTCAGATAGCGTACTGGGCTAGGCGGCAACTTAAAGCGCGTGGAATGTCGAGTAAAATACACTATCAAACTTCTATGATAGGGCAATCAGAGACCCGATTAGATCATCTTATATTTTGGTTAATATGAGAATTCAGCGAAATTCTATCACATTTGTTCAATTTGCGTCGCTCCTATTTCAGATAGCTTATTGGGCTAAGCGGCATCGCAAAGCGCATGAAATGACGAGTAAAATGCACTATTAAACTTCTATGATAGGGCAATCAGAGACCCGATTAGATCATTTTATATTTTGGTTAATATAAGAATTCAGCGAAATTCTATCACATTTGTTCAATTTACGTCGCTCCTATGTCAGATAGCGTATTGGGCTAAGCGGCATCTCAAAGCGCATGAAATGGCGAGTAAAATGCACTGTTAAACTTCTAGGGTAGGGCAAACAGAGACCCGATTAGATCATTTCATATTATGGTTTATTTAAGAATTCAGAAAAATTCTATCACATCCGTCCAATTTACGTCGCTCCTATTTCAGATAGCTTATTCAGCTAAGCGGCATCTCAAAGCGCATGAAATGACGTGTGAAATGCACTAGTAATCTTCTAGGGTAGGGCGAACAGAGACCCGATTACATCATTTTACATTAAGGTTAATATAAGAATTCAGCGAGATTCTCTCACATTTGTTCAATTTACATCGCTCCTATTTCAGATAGCGACTTGTGCTAAGCGGCATCTCAAAGCGGAGGAAATGGCGAGTAAAATGCACTATTAAACTTCTAGGGTAGGGCAAACAGAGACCCCATTAGATCATTTTATATTATGGTTAATTTAAGAATTCAGCGAAATTCTCTCACATTTGTTCAATTTACGTCGCTGATATTTCAGATAGCGTATTGGGCTAAGCGGCATCTCAAAACGCAAGAAATGGAGAGTAAAATGCACTATTAAACTTCTAGGGTAGGGCAAACAGAGACCCGATTAGGTCATTTCATATTATGGTTAATTTAAGAATTCAGAAAAATTCTATCATATTTGTTCAATTTACGTCGCTCCTATTTCAGATAGCGTACCCGGATAGGCGGCATCTTAAAGCGCGAGGAATGGCGAGAAAAATGCACTATTAAACTTCTAGGGTAGGGCAAACAGAGACCCCATTAGATCATTTTATATTATGGTTAATTTAAGAATTCAGCGAAATTCTATCACATTTGTTCAATTTACGTTGCTCCTATTTCAGATAGCGTACTGGGCTAGGCGGCATCTTAAAGCGCGTGGAAGGGCGAGCAAAATGCACTACTAAACTTCTATGATAGGGCAATCAGAGTCCCGTTTAGATCATTTTATATTTTGTTTAATATAATATTTCAGGGAAATTCTATCACATTTGTTCAATTTACGTCGCTCCTATTTCAGATAGCTATTGGGCTAAGCGGCATCTCAAAGCGCATGAAATGGCGAGAAAATGCACTATTAAACTTCTAGGCTAGGGCGAACAGAGACCTGATTAGATCATTTTATATTATGGTTAATTCAAGAATTCTTCGAAAATCTATCACATTTGTTCAATTTACATCGCTCCTATTTCAGATAGCGTACTGGGCTAAGCGGCATCTCAAAGCGCATGAAATGACGAGTGAAATGCACTATTAATCTTCTTGGGTAGGGCGAACAGAGACCCGATTAGAACATTTTACATTAAGGTTAATATAAGAATTCAGCGTAATTCTATCACATTTGTTCAACTTACGCCGTTCCTATTTCAGATAGCGTACCGGGCTAGGCGGCATCTCAAAGCGCATGAAATGGCGAGTAAAATGCACTATTAAACTTCTAGGGTAGGGCAAACACAGACCCGATTAGATCAATTTATATTAAGTTTTATATAAGTATTCAGGGAAATTCTATCACATTTGTTCAATTTACGTCGTTCCTATTTCAGCTAGCGTACTGGGCTAGGCGGCATCTTAAAACGCGAAGAATGGCGAGTAAAATGCACTACTAAACTTCTATGATACGGCAATCAGAGAGCCGATTAGATCATTTTATATTTTGGTTAATATAAGTATTCAGCGAAATTCTATCACAATTGTTCTATTTACGTCGCTCCTATTGCAGATAGCGTATTGGGCTAAGCGGCATCTCAAAGCGCATGAAATGGAGAGTGAAATGCACTATTAAACTTCTAGGATAGGGCGAACAGAGACCCGATTAGATCATTTTACATTAACGTTAATACAAGTATTCAGGGAAATTCTATCACGTTTGTTCAATTTACGTCGCTCCTATTTCAGATAGCGTATTGGGCTAAGCGGCATCTCAAAGTGCATGAAATGGCGAGTAAAATGCACTGTTAAACTTCTAGGGTAGGGCAAAAAGAGACCCGATTAGATCATTTCATATTATGGTTTATTTAAGAATTCAGAAAAATTCTATCACATTTGTCCAATTTACGTCGCTCCTATTTCAGATAGCTTATTCAGCTAAGCGGCATCTCAAAGCGCATGAAATGACGTGTGAAATGCACTAGTAATCTTCTAGGGTAGGGCGAACAGAGACCCGATTACATCATTTTACATTAAGGTTAATATAAGAATTCATCGAAATTCTATCACATTTGTTCAATTTACGTCGCTCCTATTTCAGATAGCGTATTGGGCTATGCGGCATCTCAAAGCGCATGAAATGGCGAGTAAAATGCACTATTAAACTTCTAGGATAAGGCAAACAGAGACCCGATTAGATCATTTTATATTACGGTAAATATAAGAATGCAGCGTAATTCTGTCACATTTGTTCAACTTACGTAGCTCCTATTTCAGATAGCGTACTGGGCTAGGCGGCAACTTAAAGCGCGTGGAATGTCGAGTAAAATACACTATCAAACTTCTATGATAGGGCAATCAGAGACCCGATTAGATCATTTCATATTTTGGTTAATATAAGAATTCAGCGAAATTCTATCACATTTGTTCAACTTACGTAGCTCCTATTTCAGATAGCGTACTGGGCTAGGCGGCAACTTAAAGCGCGTGGAATGGCGAGTAAAATGCACTGTTAAACCTCTAGGGTAGGGCAAACAGAGACCCGATTAGATCATTTCATATTATGGTTTATTTAAGAATTCAGCGAAATTCTATCACATTTGTTCAATTTACGTCGCTCCTATGTCAGATAGCGCATTGGGCTAAGCGGCATCTTAAAGCGCGTGGAATGGCGAGTAAAATGCACTATTAAACTTCTATGATAGGGCAATCAGAGACCCGATTAGATCATTTTATATTTTGGTTAATTTAAGAATTCAGCGAAATTCTATCACATTTGTTCAATTTGCGTCGCTCCTATTTCAGATAGCTTATTGGGCTAAGCGGCATCGCAAAGCGCATGAAATGACGAGTAAAATTCACTATTAAACTTCTAGGGTAGGGCAAACAGAGACCCGATTAGATCATTTTATATTACGGTTAATATAAGAATTCAGCGTAATTCTGTCACATTTGTTCAACTTACGTAGCTCCTATTTCAGATAGCGTACTGGGCTAGGCGGCAACTTAAAGCGCGTGGAATGGCGAGTAAAATGCACTATTAAACTTCTATGATAGGGCAATCAGAGACCCGATTAGATCATTTTATATTTTGGTTAATATAAGGATTCAGCGAAATTCTATCACATTTGTTCAATTTACGTCGCTCCTATGTCAGATAGCGTATTGGGCTAAGCGGCATCTCAAAGCGCATGAAATGGCGAGTAAAATGCACTATTAAACTTCTAGGGTAGGGCAAACAGGGACCCCATTAGATCATTTTATATTATGGTTAATTTAAGAATTCAGCGAAATTCTATCACATTTGTTCAATTTACGTCGCTGATATTTCAGATAGCGTATTGGGCTAAGCGGCATCTTAAAGCGTGTGTAATGGCGAGTAAAATGCACTATTAAACTTCTATGATAGGGCAATCAGAGACCCGATTAGATCATTTTATATTTTGGTTAATATAAGAATTCAGCGAAATTCTCTCACATTTGTTCAATTTACGTCGCTGATATTTCAGACAGCGTATTGGACTAAGCGGCATCTCAAAGCGCAAGACATGTCGAGTAAAATGCACTATTAAACTTCTAGGGTAGGGCAAACAGAGACCCGATAAGATCATTTTATATTATGGTTAATTACAGAATTCAGCGAAATTCTCTCACATTTGTTCAATTTACGTGGCTGATATTTCAGATAGCGTATTGGGCTAAGCGGAATCTCAAAGCGCATGAAATGACGAGTGAAATGCACTATTAAACTTCTAGGGTAGGGCGAACAAAGACCCGATTAGATCATTTTACATTGAGGTTAATATAAGAATTCAGCGAAATTCTATCACATTTGTTCAATTTACGTCGCTCCTATGTCAGATAGCGTATTGGGCTAAGCGGCATCTCAAAGCGCATGAAATGACGAGTGAAATGCACTATTAAACTTCTAGGGTAGGGCGAACAAAGACCCGATTAGATCATTTTACATTGAGGTTAATATACGAATTCAGCGAAATTCTATCACATTTGTTCAATTTACGTCGCTGATATTTCAGACAGCGTATTGGACTAAGCGGCATCTCAAAGCGCAAGACATGTCGAGTAAAATGCACTATTAAACTTCTAGGGTAGGGCAAACAGAGACCCGATAAGATCATTTTATATTATGGTTAATTTCAGAATTCAGCGAAATTCTCTCACATTTGTTCAACTTACGTGGCTGATATTTCAGATAGCGTATTGGGCTAAGCGGCATCTCAAAGCGCATGAAATGACGAGTGAAATGCACTATTAAACTTCTAGGGTAGGGCGAACAAAGACCCGATTAGATCATTTTACATTGAGGTTAATATAAGAATTCAGCGAAATTCTATCACATTTGTTCAATTTGCGTCGCTCCTATTTCAGATAGCTTATTGGGCTAAGCGGCATCGCAAAGCGCATGAAATGACGAGTAAAATGCACTATTAAACTTCTAGGGTAGGGCAAACAGAGACCCGATTAGATCATTTTATATTACGGTTAATATAAGAATTCAGCGTAATTCTGTCACATTTGTTCAACTTACGTAGCTCCTGTTTCAGATAGCGTACTGGGCTAGGCGGCAACTTAAAGCGCGTGGAATGGCGAGTAAAATGCACTATTCAACTTCTATGATAGGGCAATCAGAGACCCGATTAGATCATTTTATATTTTGGTTAATATAAGAATTCAGCGAAATTCTATCACATTTGTTCAATTTACGTCGCTCCTATGTCAGATAGCGTATTGGGCTAAGCGGCATCTCAAAGCGCATGAAATGGCGAGTAAAATGCACTGTTAAACTTCTAGGGTAGGGCAAACAGAGACCCGATTAGATCATTTCATATTATGGTTTATTTAAGAATTCAGAAAAATTCTATCACATCCGTCCAATTTACGTCGCTCCTATTTCAGATAGCTTATTCAGCTAAGCGGCATCTCAAAGCGCATGAAATGACGTGTGAAATGCACTAGTAATCTTCTAGGGTAGGGCGAACAGAGACCCGATTACATCATTTTACATTAAGGTTAATATAAGAATTCAGCGAGATTCTCTCACATTTGTTCAATTTACATCGCTCCTATTTCAGATAGCGACTTGTGCTAAGCGGCATCTCAAAGCGGAGGAAATGGCGAATAAAATGCAATATTAAGCTTCTAGGGTAGGGCAAACAGACACCCGATTACATCATTTTATATTATGGTTAATATAAGAATTCAGTGAAATTCTATCACATTTGTTCAATTTACGTCGCTCCTATTTCAGATAGCGTATTGGGCAAAGCGGCATCTCAAAGCGTATGAAATGGCGAATAAAATGCACTATTAAACTTCTAGGGTAGGGCAAACAGAGACCCGATTAGGTCATTTCATATTATGGTTAATTTAAGAATTCAGAAAAATTCTATCACATTTGTTCAATTTACGTCGTTCCTATTTCAGATAGCATACTGGGCTAGGCGGCAACTTAAAGCGCGCGGAGTGGCGAGTAAAATGCACTATTAAACTTCTATGATAGGGCAATCAGAGACCCGATTAGATCATTTTATATTATGGTTAATTTAAGAATTCAGCGAAATTCTATCACATTTGTTCAATTTACATCGCTCCTATTTCAGATAGCGTATTGGGCTAAGCGGCATCGCAATGCGCATGAAATGGCCAGTAAAATGCACTATTAAACTTCTAGGATAAGGCAAACGGAGACCCGATTAGACCATTTCATATTACGGTTAATATAAGAATTCAGCGTTATTCTATCACATTTGTTCAACTTACGTCGCTCCTATTTCAGATAGCATACTGGGCTAGGCGGCATCTTAAAGCGCGTGGAATGGCGAGTAAAATGCATTATTAATCTTCTATGATAGGGCAATCAGAGACCCGATTAGATCATTTTATATTTTGGTTAATATAAGAATTCAGCGTAATTCTATCACATTTGTTCAATTTACGTCGCCCCTATTTCAGATAGCTTATTGGGCTAAGCGGCAACTCAGAGCGCATGAAATGACGAGTGAAATGCACTGTTAAACTTCTAGGGTAGGGCGAACAGACACCCGAATAGATCATTTTATATTACGGTTAATATAAGAATTCAGCGTAATTCTATCACATTTGTTCAATTTACGTCGCTCCTATTTCAGATAGCTTATTGGGCTAAGCGGCAACTCAGAGCGCATGAAATGACGAGTGAAATGCACTGTTAAACTTCTAGGGTGGGGCAAGCAGAGACCCGATTAGATCATTTTACATTAAGGTTAAAATAAGAATTCAGCGAAATTCTATCACTTTTGTTCAATTTACGTCGCTCCTATTTCAGATAGCGTATTGGGCTAAGCGGCATCTCAAAGCGCAAGAAATGGCGAGTAAAATGCACTATTAAACTTCTAGGATAAGGCAAACAGAGACCCGATTAGATCATTTTATATTACGGTTAATATAAGAATTCAGCGTAATTCTGTGACATTTGTTCAACTTACACAGCTCCTATTTCAGATAGCGTGCTGGGCTAGGCGGCAACTTAAAGCGCGTGGAATGGCGAGTAAAATGCACTGTTAAACTTCTATGATAGGGCAATCAGAGACCCGATAAGATCATTTTATATTTTGGTTAATATAAGAATTCAGCGAAATTCTATCACATTTGTTCAATTTACGTCGCTCCTATTTCAGATAGCTTATTGGGCTAAGCGGCATCGCAAAGCGCATGAATTGACGAGTAAAATGCACTATTAAACTTCTTGGGTAGGGCGAACAGAGACCCGATTACATCATTTTATATTATGGTTAATTTAAGAATACAGCAAAATTCTATCACATTTGTTCAATTTACGTCGCTCCTATTTCAGATAGCGTACTGGGCTAGGCGGCATCTTAAAGCGCGTGGAATGACGACTAAAATGCACTATTAAACTTCTATGATAGGGCAATCAGAGACCCGATTAGATCATTTTATATTTTGGTTAATATAAGAATTCAGCGAAATTCTATCACATTTGTTCAATTTACGTCGCTCCTATTTCAGATAGCTTATTGGGCTAAGCGGCAACTCAGAGCGCATGAAATGACGAGTGAAATGCACTGTTAAACTTCTAGGGTAGGGCGAACAAAGACCCGATTAGATCATTTTACATTAAGGTTAAAATAAGAATTCAGCGAAATTCTATCACTTTTGTTCAATTTACGTCGCTCCTATTTCAGATAGCGTACTGGGCTAGGCGGCATCTTAAAGCGCGTGGAATGACGACTAAAATGCACTGTTAAACTTCTATGATAGGGCAATCAGAGACCCGATAAGATCATTTTATATTTTGCTTAATATAAGAATTCAGCGAAATTCTATCACATTTGTTCAATTTACGTCGCTCCTATTTCAGATAGCTTATTGGGCTAAGCGGCATCTCAAAGCGCAAGAAATGGCGAGTAAAATGCACTATTAAACTTCTAGGGTAGGGCAATCAGAGACCCGATTAGATCATTTTATATTACGGTTAACATAAGAATTCAGCGAAATTCTATCACATTTGTTCAATTTACGTCGCTCCTATTTCAGATAGCGTATTGGGCTAAGCGGCATCTCAAAGCGCATGGAATGGCGAGTGAAATGCACTATTAAACTTCTTGGGTAGGGCGAACAGAGACCCGATTACATCATTTTATATTATGGTTAATATAAGAATTCAGCGATATTCTATCGCATTTGTTCAATTTGCGTCGCTCCTATTTCAGATAGCGTATTGGGCTAAGCGGTATCTCAAAGCGCATGAAATGACGAATAAAATGCACTATTAAGCTTCTACGCTAGGGCGAACAGAGACCCGATTAGGTCATTTCATATTATGGTTAATTTAAGAATTCAGAAAAATTCTATCACATTTGTTCAATTTACGTCGTTCCTATTTCAGATAGCATACTGGGCTAGGCGGCAACTTAAAGCGCGCGGAATGGCGAGTAAAATGCACTATTAAACTTCTATGATAGGGCAATCAGAGACCCGATTAGATCATTTTATATTTTGGTTAATATAAGAATTCAGCGAAATTCTATCACATTTGTTCAATTTACGTCGCTCCTATTTCAGATAGCGACTTGTGCTAAGCGGCATCTCAAAGCGCAAGAAATGGCGAGTAAAATGCACTATTAAACTTCTAGGGTAGGGCAAACAGAGACCACATTAGATCATTTTATATTATGGTTAATTTAAGAATTCAGCGAAATTCTCTCACATTTGTTCAATTTACGTCGCTGATATTTCAGATAGCGTATTGGGCTAAGCGGCATCTCAAAGCGCAAGAAATGGCGAGTAAAATGCACTATTAAACTTCTAGGGTAGGGCAAACAGAGACCCGATTAGGTCATTTCATATTATGGTTAATTTAAGAATTCAGAAAAATTCTATCACATTTGTTCAATTTACGTCGCTCCTATTTCAGACAGCGTACTCGGATAGGCGGCATCTTAAAGCGCGAGGGATGGCGAGTAAAATGCACTATTAAACTACTATGATAGGGCAATCAGAGACCCGATTAGATCATTTTATATTATGGTTAATTTAAGAATTCAGCAAAATTCTATCACATTTGTTCAATTTACGTCGTTCCTATTTCAGATAGCATACTGGGCTAGGCGGCAACTTAAAGCGCGCGGAATGGCTAGTAAAATGCACTATTAAACTTCTATGATAGGGCAATCAGAGACCTGATTAGATCATTTTATATTATGGTTAATTTAAGAATTCAGCGAAATTCTATCACATTTGTTCAATTTACGTCGCTCCTATTTCAGATAGCGTATTGGGCTAAGCGGCATCTCAATGCGCATGAAATGGCCAGTAAAATGCACTATTAAACTTCTAGGATAAGACAAACGGAGACCCGATTAGACCATTTCATATTACGGTTAATATAAGAATTCAGCGTGATTCTATCGCATTTGTTCAACTTACGTCGCTCCTATTTCAGATAGCGTACTGGGCTACGCGGCATCTTAAAGCGCGTGGAATGGCGAGCAAAATGCACTCTTAATCTTCTATGATAGGGCAATCAGAGACCCGATTAGATCATTTTATATTACGGTTAATATAAGAATTCAGCGTAATTCTATCACATTTGTTCAACATACGTCGCACCTATTTCAGATAGTGTACTGGGCTAGGCGGCATCTTAAAGCGCGTGGAAGGGCGAGCAAAATGCACTCTTAATCTTCTATGATAAGGCAATCAGAGACCCGATTAGATCATTTTATATTTTGGTTAATATAAGAATTCAGCGAAATTCTATCACATTTGTTCAATTTACGTCGCTCCTATTTCAGATAGCGTATTGGGCTAAGCAGCATCTCAAAGCGCAAGAAATGGCGAGTAAAATGCACTATTAAACTTCTAGGGTAGGGCAAACAGAGACCCCATTAGATCATTTTATATTATGGTTAATTTAAGAATTCAGCGAAATTCTATCACATTTGTTTAATTTACGTTGCTCCTATTTCAGATAGCGTACTGGGCGAGGCGGCATCTTAAAGCGCGTGCAATGACGAGTAAAATGCACTATTAAACTTCTATGATAGGGCAATCAGAGACCCGATTAGATCATCTTATATTTTGGTTAATATAAGCATTCAGCGAAATTCTATCACATTTGTTCAATTTACGTCGTTCCTATTTCAGATAGCGTACTGGGCTAGGCGGCATCTTAAAGCGTGTGTAATGGCGAGTAAAATGCACTATTAAACTTCTATGATAGGGCAATCAGAGACCCGATTAGATCATTTTATATTTTGGTTAATATAAGAATTCAGCGAAATTCTATCACATTTGTTCAATTTACGTCGCTCCAATTTCAGATAGCTAATTGGGCTAAGCGGCATCGCAAAGCGCATGAATTGACGAGTGAAATGCACTATTAAACTTCTTGGGTAGGGCGAACAAAGACCCGATTAGATCATTTTACATTAAGGTTAATATAAGAATTCAGCGAAATTCTATCACATTTGTTCAATTTACATCGCTCCTAATTCAGATAGCGACTTGTGCTAAGCGGCATCTCAAAGCGCAGGAAATGGCGAGTAAAATGCACTATTAAACTTCTAGGGTAGGGTAAACAGAGACCCCATTAGATCATTTTATATTATGGTTAATGTAAGAATTCAGCGAAATTCTCTCACATTTGTTCAATTTACGTCGCTGATATTTCAGATAGCGTATTGGGCTAAGCGGCATCTCAAAGCGCAAGAAATGGCGAGTAAAATGCACTATTAAACTTCTAGGGTAGGGCAAACAGAGACCCGATTAGGTCATTTCATATTATGGTTAATTTAAGAATTCAGAAAAATTCTATCACATTTGTTCAATTTACGTCGCTCCTATTTCAGACAGCGTACTCGGATAGGCGGCATCTTAAAGCGCGAGGGATGGCGAGTAAAATGCACTATTAAACTACTATGATAGGGCAATCAGAGACCCGATTAGATCATTTTATATTATGGTTAATTTAAGAATTCAGCAAAATTCTATCACATTTGTTCAATTTACGTCGTTCCTATTTCAGATAGCATACTGGGCTAGGCGGCAACTTAAAGCGCGCGGAATGGCGAGTAAAATGCACTATTAAACTTCTATGATAGGGCAATCAGAGACCTGATTAGATCATTTTATATTATGGTTAATTTAAGAATTCAGCGAAATTCTATCACATTTGTTCAATTTACGTCGCTCCTATTTCAGATAGCGTATTGGGCTAAGCGGCATCTCAATGCGCATGAAATGGCCAGTAAAATGCACTATTAAACTTCTAGGATAAGACAAACGGAGACCCGATTAGACCATTTCATATTACGGTTAATATAAGAATTCAGCGTGATTCTATCGCATTTGTTCAACTTACGTCGCTCCTATTTCAGATAGCGTACTGGGCTACGCGGCATCTTAAAGCGCGTGGAATGGCGAGCAAAATGCACTCTTAATCTTCTATGATAGGGCAATCAGAGACCCGATTAGATCATTTTATATTTTGGTTAATATAAGAATTCAGCGAAATTCTATCACATTTGTTCAATTTACGTCGCTCCTATTTCAGATAGCGTATTGGGCTAAGCGGCATCTCAAACTGCAAGAAATGGCGAGTAAAATGCACTATTAAACTTCTAGGGTAGGGCAAACAGAGACCCCATTAGATCATTTTATATTATGGTTAATTTAAGAATTCAGCGAAATTCTATCACATTTGTTCAATTTACGTTGCTCCTATTTCAGATAGCGTACTGGGCGAGGCGGCATCTTAAAGCGCGTGCAATGACGAGTAAAATGCACTATTAAACTTCTATGATAGGGCAATCAGAGACCCGATTAGATCATCTTATATTTTGGTTAATATAAGCATTCAGCGAAATTCTATCACATTTGTTCAATTTACGTCGTTCCTATTTCAGATAGCTTACTGGGCTAGGCGGCATCTTAAAGCGTGTGTAATGGCGAGTAAAATGCACTATTAAACTTCTATGATAGGGCAATCAGAGACCCGATTAGATCATTTTATATTTTGGTTAATATAAGAATTCAGCGAAATTCTATCACATTTGTTCAATTTACGTCGCTCCTATTTCAGATAGCGTATTGGGCTAAGCGGCATCTCAAAGCGCAAGAAATGGCGAGTAAAATGCACTATTAAACTTCTAGGGTAGGGCAAACAGAGACCCCATTAGATCATTTTATATTATGGTTAATTTAAGAATTCAGCGAAATTCTATCACATTTGTTCAATTTACGTTGCTCCTATTTCAGATAGCGTACTGGGCGAGGCGGCATCTTAAAGCGCGTGCAATGACGAGTAAAATGCACTATTAAACTTCTATGATAGGGCAATCAGAGACCCGATTAGATCATCTTATATTTTGGTTAATATAAGCATTCAGCGAAATTCTATCACATTTGTTCAATTTACGTCGTTCCTATTTCAGATAGCGTACTGGGCTAGGCGGCATCTTAAAGCGTGTGTAATGGCGAGTAAAATGCACTATTAAACTTCTATGATAGGGCAATCAGAGACCCGATTAGATCATTTTATATTTTGGTTAATATAAGAATTCAGCGAAATTCTATCACATTTGTTCAATTTACGTCGCTCCAATTTCAGATAGCTAATTGGGCTAAGCGGCATCGCAAAGCGCATGAATTGACGAGTGAAATGCACTATTAAACTTCTTGGGTAGGGCGAACAAAGACCCGATTAGATCATTTTACATTAAGGTTAATATAAGAATTCAGCGAAATTCTATCACATTTGTTCAATTTACATCGCTCCTATTTCAGATAGCGACTTGTGCTAAGCAGCATCTCAAAGCGCAGGAAATGGCGAGTAAAATGCACTATTAAACTTCTAGGGTAGGGTAAACAGAGACCCCATTAGATCATTTTATATTATGGTTAATGTAAGAATTCAGCGAAATTCTCTCACATTTGTTCAATTTACGTCGCTGATATTTCAGATAGCGTATTGGGCTAAGCGGCATCTTAAAGCGTAAGAAATGGCGAGTAAAATTCACTATTAAACTTCTAGGGTAGGGCAAACAGAGACCCGATTAGGTCATTTCATATTATGGTTAATTTAAGAATTCAGAAAAATTCTATCACATTTGTTCAATTTACGTCGCTCCTATTTCAGATAGCGTACCCGGATAGGCGGCATCTTAAAGCGCGAGGAATGGCGAGTAAAATGCACTATTAAACTTCTATGATAGGGCAATCAGAGACCCGATTAGATCACTTTATATTTTGGTTAATATAAGAATTCAGCGAAATTCTATCACATTTGTTCAATTTACATCGCTCCTATTTCAGATAGCGACTTGTGCTAAGCGGCATCTCAAAGCGCAAGAAATGGCGAGTAAAATGCACTATGAAACTTCTAGGGTAGGGCAAACAGAGACCACATTAGATCATTTTATATTATGGTTAATTTAACAATTCAGCGAAATTCTCTCACATTTGTTCAATTTACGTCGCTGATATTTCAGATAGCGTATTGGGCTAAGCGGCATCTCAAAGCGCAAGAAATGGCGAGTAAAATGCACTATTAAACTTCTAGGGTAGGGCAAACAGAGACCCGATTAGGTCATTTCATATTATGGTTAATTTAAGAATTCAGCAAAATTCTATCACATTTGTTCAATTTACGTCGCTCCTATTTCAGATAGCGTACTGGGCTAAGCGGCATCTCAAAGCGCAAGAAATGGCGAGTAAAATGCACTATTAAACTTCTAGGGTAGGGCAAACAGAGACCCGATTAGATCATTTTATATTACGGTTAATATAAGAATTCAGCGTAATTCTGTCACATTTGTTCAACTTACGTAGCTCCTATATCAGATAGCGTACTGGGCTAGGCGGCAACTTAAAGCGCGTGGAATGGCGAGTAAAATGCACTATTAAACTTCTATGATAGGGCAATCAGAGTCCGAATTAGATCATTTTATATTTTGGTTAATATAAGAATTCAGCGAAATTCTATCACATTTGTTTAATTTACGTCGCTCCTATTTCAGATAGCGTATTGGGATAAGCGGCATCCCAAAGCGCATGAAATGCCGAGTAAAATGCGCTATTAAACTTCTAGGGTAGGGCAATCAGAGACCCGATTAGATCATTTTATATTATGGTTAATTTCAGAATTCAGCATAATTCTATCACATTTGTTCAATTTACGTCGTTCCTATTTCAGATAGCATACTGGGCTAGGCGGCAACTTAAAGCGCGCGGAATGGCGAGTAAAATGCACTATTAAACTTCTATGATAGGGCAATCAGAGACCCGATTAGATCATTTTATATTATGGTTAATTTAAGAATTCAGCGAAATTCTATCACATTTGTTCAATTTACATCGCTCCTATTTCAGGTAGCGTATTGGGCTAAGCGGCATCCCAATGCGCATGAAATGGCCAGTAAAATGCACTATTAAACTTCTAGGATAAGGCAAACGGAGACCCGATTAGACCATTTCATATTACGGTTAACATAAGAATTCAGCGTTATTCTATCACATTTGTTCAACTTACGTCGCTCGTATTTCAGATAGCGTACTGGGCTAGGCGGCATCTTAAAGCGCGTGGAAAGGCGAGCAAAATGCACTCTTAAACTTCTATGATAGGGCAATCAGAGACCCGATTAGATCATTTTATATTACGGTTAATATAAGAATTCAGCGTAATTCTATCACATTTGTTCAACATACGTCGCTCCTATTTCAGATAGTGTACTGGGCTAGGCGGCATCTTAAAGCGCGTGGAAGGGCGAGTAAAATGCACAACTAAACTTCTATGATAGGGCAATCAGAGTCCCGTTTAGATCATTTTATATTATGGTTAATTTAAGAATTCAGCGAAATTCTATCACATTTGTTCAATTTACATCGCTCCTATTTCAGATAGCGTATTGGGCTAAGCGGCATCTCAATGCGCATGAAATGGCCAGTAAAGTGCACTATTAAACTTCTAGGATAAGGCAAACGGAGACCCGATTAGATCATTTCATATTATGGTTAATTTAAGAATTCAGCGAAATTCTATCACATTTGTTCAATTTACGTCGATCCTATTGCAGATAGCGTATTGGGCTAAGCTGCATCTCAAAGCGCATGAAATGGCGAGTATAATGCACTATTAAACTTCTAGGGTAAGGCGAACAGAGACCTGATTAGATCATTTTACATTACGGATAATAAAAGAATTCATCGAAATTCTATCACATTTGTTCAATTTACATCGCTCCTATTTCAGATAGCGTACTGGGCTAAGCGGCATCTCAAAGCGCATGAAATGACGAGTGAAATGCACTATTAACCTTCTAGGGTAGGGCGAAAAGAGACCCGATTAGAACATTTTACATTAAGGTTAATATAAGAATTCAGCGAAATTCTCTCACATTTGTTCAATTTACGTCGCTGATATTTCAGATAGCGTATTGGGCTAAGCGGCATCTGAAAGCGCATGGATTGACGAGTGAAATGCACTGTTAAACTTCTAGGGTGGGGCAAACAGAGACCCGAATGGATCATTTTATATTACGGTTAATATAAGAATTCAGCGTAATTCTATGACATTTGTTCAACTTACGTCGCTCCTATTTCAGATATCGTACTGGGCTAGGCGGCATCTCAAAGCGCGTGGAAGGGCGAGTAAAATGCACTACTAAAATTCTGTGATAGGACAATCAGAGTCCCGATTAGATCATTTTATATTTTGTTTACTATAAGATTTCAGGGAAATTCTATCACATTTGTTCAATTTACGTCGCTCCTATTTCAGATAGCGTATTGGGCTAAGCGGCATCTCAAAGCGCATGAAATGGCGAATAAAATGCACTATTAAACTTCTAGGCTAGGGCGAACAGAGACCTGATTAGATCATTTTATATTATGGTTAATTCAAGAATTCATCGAAATTCTATCACATTCGTTCAATTTACATCGCTCCTATTTCAGATAGCGTACTGGGCTAAGCGGCATCTCAAAGCGCATGAAATGACGAGTGAAATGCACTATTAATCTTCTAGGGTAGGGCGAACAGAGACCCGATTAGAACATTTTACGTTAAGGTTAATATAAGAATTCAGCGTAATTCTATCACATTTGTTCAACTTACGTCGCTCCTATTTCAGATAGCATATTGGGCTAAGCGGCATCGCAAAGCGCATGAAATGACGAGTGAAATGCACTATTAAACTTCTTGGGTAGGGCGAACAGAGAGCCGATTACATCATTTTATATTACGGTTAATATAAGAATTCAGGGAAATTCTATCACATTTGTTCAATTTACGTCGCTCCTATTTCAGATAGCGTATTGGGCTAAGCGGCATCTCAAAGCGCATGAAATGACGAATAAAATGCACTATTAAGCTTGTACGCTAGGGCGAACAGAGACCCGATTAGATCATTTAACATTATGGTAAATAAAAGAATTCAGCGAAATTCTATCACATTTGTTCAATTTACGTCGCTCCTATTTCAGATAGCGTACTGGGCTAGGCGGCATCTCAAAGCGCATGAAATGACGAGTAAAATGCTCTATTAAACTTCTAGGGTAGGGCAAACAGAGGCCCGATTAGATCATTTTACATTAAGGTTAAAATAAGAATTCAGCGAAATTCTATCACTTTTGTTCAATTTACGTCGCTCCTATTTCAGATAGCGTATTGGGCTAAGCGGCATCTCAAAGCGCAAGAAATGGCGAGAAAAATGCACTATTAAACTTCTAGGATAAGGCAAACAGAGACCCGATTAGATCATTTTATATTACGGTTAATATAAGAATCCAGCGTAATTCTGTGACATTTGTTCAACTTACGTAGCTCGTATTTCAGATAGCGTGCTGGGCTAGGCGGCAACTTAAAGCGCGTGGAATGGCGAGTAAAATGCACTGTTAAACTTCTAGGGTAGGGCAAACAGAGACCCGATTAGATCATTTTATATTACGGTTAATATAAGAATTCAGCGAAATTCTATCACATTTGTTCAATTTACGTCGCTCCTATTTCAGATAGCTTATTGGGCTAAGCGGCAACTTAAAGCGCGTGGAATGGTGAGTAAAATGCACAATTAAACTTCTAGGGTAGGGCAATCAGAGACCCGATTAGATCATTTTATATTACGGTTAACATAAGAATTCAGCGAAATTCTATCACATTTGTTCAATTTACGTCGCTCCTATTTCAGATAGCGTACTGGGCTAGGCGGTATCTTAAAGCGCGTGGAATGACGAGTAAAATGCACTATTAAACTTCTAGGATAAGGCAAACAGAGACCCGATTAGATCATTTTATATTACGGTTAATATAAGAATTCAGCGTAATTCTGTCACATTTGTTCAAGTTACGTAGCTCCTATTTCAGATAGCGTACTGGGCTAGGCGCCAACTTAAACCGCGTGGAATGGCGAGTAAAATGCACTATTAAACTTCCATGATAGGGCAATCAGAGACCCGATTAGTTCATTTTATATTTTGGTTAATATAAGAATCCAGCGAAATTCTATCACATTTGTTCAATTTACGTCGCTCCTATTTCAGATAGCGTATTGGGCTAAGCGGCATCTCAAAGCGCACGAAATGACGAGAGAAATTCACTATTAAACTTCTTGGGTAGGGCGAACAGAGACCCGATTAGAACATTTTACATTAAGGTTAATATAAGAATTCAGCGAAATTCTCTCACATTTGTTCAATTTACGTCGCTGATATTTCAGATAGCGTATTGGGCTAAGCGGCATCTGAAAGCGCATGGATTGACGAGTGAAATGCACTGTTAAACTTCTAGGGTAGGGCGAACAGAGACCCGAATGTATCATTTTATATTACGGTTAATATAAGAATTCAGCGTAATTCTATGACATTTGTTCAACTTACGTCGCTCCTATTTCAGATATCGTACTGGGCTAGGCGGCATCTCAAAGCGCGTGGAAGGGCGAGTAAAATGCACTACTAAAATTCTGTGATAGGACAATCAGAGTCCCGATTAGATCATTTTATATTTTGTTTACTATAAGATTTCAGGGAAATTCTATCACATTTGTTCAATTTACGTCGCTCCTATTTCAGATAGCGTATTGGGCTAAGCGGCATCTCAAAGCGCATGAAATGGCGAATAAAATGCACTATTAAACTTCTAGGCTAGGGCGAACAGAGACCTGATTAGATCATTTTATATTATGGTTAATTCAAGAATTCATCGAAATTCTATCACATTCGTTCAATTTACATCGCTCCTATTTCAGATAGCGTACTGGGCTAAGCGGCATCTCAAAGCGCATGAAATGACGAGTGAAATGCACTATTAATCTTCTAGGGTAGGGCGAACAGAGACCCGATTAGAACATTTTATGTTAAGGTTAATATAAGAATTCAGCGTGATTCTATCACATTTGTTCAACTTACGTCGCTCCTATTTCAGATAGCATATTGGGCTAAGCGGCATCGCAAAGCGCATGAAATGACGAGTGAAATGCACTATTAAACTTCTTGGGTAGGGCGAACAGAGAGCCGATTAGATCATTTTATATTTTGGTTAATATAAGAATTCAGCGAAATTCTATCACATTTGTTCAATTTACATCGCTCCTATTTCAGATAGCGTACTGGGCGAAGCGGCATCTCAAAGCGCATGAAATGACGAGTGAAATGCACTATTAATCTTCTTGGGTAGGGCGAACAGAGACCCGATTAGAACATTTTACATTAAGGTTAATATAAGAATTCAGCGAAATTCTATCACATTTGTTCAATTTACATCGCTCCTATTTCAGATAGCGTACTGGGCTAAGCGGTATCTCAAAGCGCATGAAATGACGAGTGAAATGCACTATTAATCTTCTTGGGTAGGGCGAACAGAGACCCGATTAGAACATTTTACATTAAGGTTAATATAAGAATTCAGCGTAATTCTATCACATTTGTTCAACTTACGTCGCTCCTATTTCAGATAGCGTACCGGGCTAGGCGCATCTCAAAGCGCATGAAATGGCGAGTGAAATGCACTATTAAACTTCTAGGGTAAGGCAAACAGAGACCCGATTAGATCATTTTATATTACGGTTAATATAAGAATTCAGCGTAAATCTATCACATTTGTTCAACATACCTCGCTCCTATTTCAGATAGTGTACTGGGCCAGGCGGCATCTTAAAGCACGTGGAAGGGCGAGTAAAATGCACTACTAAACTTCTCTGATAGGGCAATCAGAGTCCCGTTTAGATCATTTTATATTTTGTTTAATATAAGATTTCAGGGAAATTCTATCACATTTCTTCAATTTACGTCGCTGATATTTCAGATAGAGTATTGGGCTAAGCGGCATCTCAAAACGCAAGAAATGGTGAGTAAAATGCACTCTTAAACTTCTATGATAGGGCAATCAGAGACCCGATTAGATCATTTTATATTTTGGTTAATATAAGAATTCAGCGAAATTCTATCACATTTGTTCAATTTACATCGCTCCTATTTCAGATAGCGTACTGGGCTAAGCGGCATCTCAAAGCGCGTGAAATGACGAGTGAAATGCACTATTAATCTTCTTGGGTAGGGCGAACAGAGACCCGATTAGAACATTTTACATTAAGGTTAATATAAGAATTCAGCGTAATTCTATCACATTTGTTCAACTTACGTCGCTCCCATTTCAGATAGCGTACCGGGCTAGGCGCATCTCAAAGCGCATGAAATGGCGAGTAAAATGCACTACTAAACTTCTATGATAGGGCAATCAGAGGCCCGATTAGATCATTTAATATTACGGTTAATATAAGAATTCAGCGTAATTATATCACATTTGTTCAACATACGTCGCTCCTATTTCAGATAGTGTACTGGGCTAGGCGGCATCTTAAAGCGCGTGGAGTGGCGAGTAAACTGCACTACTAAACTTCTATGATAGGGCAATCAGAGACCCGATTAGATCAATTTATATTAAGTTTAATATAAGTATTCAGGGAAATTCTATCACATTTGTTCAATTTACGTCGTTCCTATTTCAGCTAGCGTACTGGGCTAGACGGCATCTTAAAACGCGAAGAATGGCGAGTAAAATGCACTACTAAACTTCTATGATACGGCAATCAGAGAGCCGATTAGATCATTTCATATTATGGTTTATTTAAGAATTCAGCGAAATTCTATCACATTTGTTCAATTTACGTCGCTCCTATGTCAGATAGCGTATTGGGCTAAGCGGCATCTTAAAGCGCGTGGAATGGCGAGTAAAATGCACTATTAAACTTCTAGGGTAGGGCAAACAGAGACCCGATTAGATCATTTTATATTACGGTTAATATAAGAATTCAGCGTAATTCTGTCACATTTGTTCAACTTACGTCGCTCCTATTTCAGATAGCGTATTGGGCTAAGCGGCATCTCAAAGCGCAAGAAATGGCGAGTAAAATGCACTATTAAACTTCTATGATAGGGCAATCAGAGACCCGATTAGATCATTTTATATTTTGGTTAATATAAGAATTCAGCGAAATTCTATCACATTTGTTCAATTTACGTCGCTCCTATGTCAGATAGCGTATTGGGCTAAGCGGCATCTCAAAGCGCATGAAATGGCGAGTGAAATGCACTATTAATCTTCTAGGGTAGGGCAATCAGAGACCCCATTAGATCATTTTATATTATGGTTAATTTAAGAATTCAGCGAAATTCTCTCACATTTGTTCAATTTACGTCGCTGATATTTCAGATAGCGTATTGGGCTAAGCGGCATCTCAAAGCGCAAGAAGTGGCGAGTAAAATGCACTATTAAACTTCTAGGGTAGGGCAAACAGAGACCCGATTAGGTCATTTCATATTATGGTTAATTTAAGAATTCAGAAAAATTCTATCATATTTGTTCAATTTACGTCGCTCCTATTTCAGATAGCGTACCCGGATAGGCGGCATCTTAAAGCGCGAGGAATGGCGAGTAAAATGCACTATTAAACTTCTATGATAGGGCAATCAGAGACCCGATTAGATCATTTTATATTTTGGTTAATATAAGAATTCAGCGAAATTCTATCACATTTGTTCAATTTACGTCGCTCCTATATCAGATAGCGTATTGGGCTAAGCGGCATCTCAAAGCGCATGAAATGGCGAGTGAAATGCACTATTAATCTTCTAGGGTAGGGCAATCAGAGACCCCATTAGATCATTTTATATTATGGTTAATTTAAGAATTCAGCGAAATTCTATCACATTTGTTCAACTTACATCGCTCCTATTTCAGATAGCGACTTGTGCTAAGCGGCATCTCAAAGCGCAGGAAATGGCGAGTAAAATGCACTATTAAACTTCTAGGGTAGGGCAAACAGAGACCCCATTAGATCATTTTATATTATGGTTAATTTAAGAATTCAGCGAAATTCTCTCACATTTGTTCAATTTACGTCGCTCCTATTTCAGATAGCGTATTGGGATAAGCGGCATCTCAAAGCGCATGAAATGCTGAGTAAAATGCGCTATTAAACTTCTAGGGTAGGGCAATCAGAGACCCGATTAGATCGTTTTATATTATGGTTAATTTAAGGATTCAGCAAAATTCTATCACATTTGTTCAATTTACGTCGTTCCTATTTCAGATAGCATACTGGGCTAGGCGGCAACTTAAAGCGCGCGGAATGGCGAGTAAAATGCACTATTAAACTTCTATGATAGGGCAATCAGAGACCCGATTAGATCATTTTATATTGTGGTTAATTTAATAATTCAGCGAAATTCTATCACATTTGTTCAATTTACATCGCTCCTATTTCAGATAGCGTATTGGGCTAAGCGGCATCTCAATGCGCATGAAATGTCCAGTAAAATGCACTATTAAACTTCTAGGGTAGGGCAAACAGAGACCCCATTAGATCATTTTATATTATGGTTAATTTAAGAATTCAGCGAAATTATATCACATTTGTTCAATTTACGTTGCTCCTATTTCAGATAGCGTACTGGGCTAGGCGGCATCTTAAAGCGCGTGGAAGGGCGAGCAAAATGCACTACTAAACTTCTATGATAGGGCAATCAGAGTCCCGTTTAGATCATTTTATATTTTGTTTAATATAAGATTTCAGGGAAATTCTATCACATTTGTTCAATTTACGTCGCTCCTATTTCAGATAGCTATTGGGCTAAGCGGCATCTCAAAGCGCATGAAATGGCGAGAAAATGCACTATTAAACTTCTAGGCTAGGGCGAACAGAGACCTGATTAGATCATTTTATATTATGGTTAATTCAAGAATTCTTCGAAAATCTATCACATTTGTTCAATTTACATCGCTCCTATTTCAGATAGCGTATTGGGATAAGCGGCATCTCAAAGCGCATGAAATGCTGAGTAAAATGCGCTATTAAACTTCTAGGGTAGGGCAATCAGAGACCCGATTAGATCGTTTTATATTATGGTTAATTTAAGGATTCAGCAAAATTCTATCACATTTGTTCAATTTACGTCGTTCCTATTTCAGATAGCATACTGGGCTAGGCGGCAACTTAAGCGCGCGGAATGGCGAGTAAAATGCACTATTAAACTTCTATGATAGGGCAATCAGAGACCCGATTAGATCATTTTATATTGTGGTTAATTTAATAATTCAGCGAAATTCTATCACATTTGTTCAATTTACATCGCTCCTATTTCAGATAGCGTATTGGGCTAAGCGGCATCTCAATGCGCATGAAATGTCCAGTAAAATGCACTATTAAACTTCTAGGATAAGGCAAACTGAGACCCGATTAGACCATTTCATATTACGGTTAATATATGAATTCAGCGTTATTCTATCACATTTGTTCAACTTACGTCGCTCCTATTTAAGATAGCGTACTGGGCTAGGCGGCATCTTAAAGCGCGTGGAATGGCGAGCAAAATGCACTCTTAAGCTTCTATGATAGGGCAATCAGAGACCCGATTAGATCATTTTATATTTTGGTTAATATAAGAATTCAGCGAAATTCTATCACATTTGTTCAATTTACGTCGCTCCTATTTCAGATAGCGTATTGGGCTAAGCGGCATCTCAAAGCGCAAGACATGGCGAGTAAAATGCACTATTAAACTTCTAGGGTAGGGCAAACAGAGACCCCATTAGATCATTTTATATTATGGTTAATTTAAGAATTCAGCGAAATTATATCACATTTGTTCAATTTACGTTGCTCCTATTTCAGATAGCGTACTGGGCTAGGCGGCATCTTAAAGCGCGTGGAAGGGCGAGCAAAATGCACTACTAAACTTCTATGATAGGGCAATCAGAGTCCCGTTTAGATCATTTTATATTTTGTTTAATATAAGATTTCAGGGAAATTCTATCACATTTGTTCAATTTACGTCGCTCCTATTTCAGATAGCTATTGGGCTAAGCGGCATCTCAAAGCGCATGAAATGGCGAGAAAACGCACTATTAAACTTCTAGGCTAGGGCGAACAGAGACCTGATTAGATCATTTTATATTATGGTTAATTCAAGAATTCTTCGAAAATCTATCACATTTGTTCAATTTACATCGCTCCTATTTCAGATAGCGTATTGGGATAAGCGGCATCTCAAAGCGCATGAAATGCTGAGTAAAATGCGCTATTAAACTTCTAGGGTAGGGCAATCAGAGACCCGATTAGATCGTTTTATATTATGGTTAATTTAAGGATTCAGCAAAATTCTATCACATTTGTTCAATTTACGTCGTTCCTATTTCAGATAGCATACTGGGCTAGGCGGCAACTTAAAGCGCGCGGAATGGCGAGTAAAATGCACTATTAAACTTCTATGATAGGGCAATCAGAGACCCGATTAGATCATTTTATATTGTGGTTAATTTAATAATTCAGCGAAATTCTATCACATTTGTTCAATTTACATCGCTCCTATTTCAGATAGCGTATTGGGCTAAGCGGCATCTCAATGCGCATGAAATGGCCAGTAAAATGCACTATTAAACTTCTAGGATAAGGCAAACTGAGACCCGATTAGACCATTTCATATTACGGTTAATATATGAATTCAGCGTTATTCTATCACATTTGTTCAACTTACGTCGCTCCTATTTAAGATAGCGTACTGGGCTAGGCGGCATCTTAAAGCGCGTGGAATGGCGAGCAAAATGCACTCTTAAGCTTCTATGATAGGGCAATCAGAGACCCGATTAGATCATTTTATATTTTGGTTAATATAAGAATTCAGCGAAATTCTATCACATTTGTTCAATTTACGTCGCTCCTATTTCAGATAGCGTATTGGGCTAAGCGGCATCTCAAAGCGCAAGACATGGCGAGTAAAATGCACTATTAAACTTCTAGGGTAGGGCAAACAGAGACCCCATTAGATCATTTTATATTATGGTTAATTTAAGAATTCAGCGAAATTATATCACATTTGTTCAATTTACGTTGCTCCTATTTCAGATAGCGTACTGGGCTAGGCGGCATCTTAAAGCGCGTGGAAGGGCGAGCAAAATGCACTACTAAACTTCTATGATAGGGCAATCAGAGTCCCGTTTAGATCATTTTATATTTTGTTTAATATAAGATTTCAGGGAAATTCTATCACATTTGTTCAATTTACGTCGCTCCTATTTCAGATAGCTATTGGGCTAAGCGGCATCTCAAAGCGCATGAAATGGCGAGAAAATGCACTATTAAACTTCTAGGCTAGGGCGAACAGAGACCTGATTAGATCATTTTATATTATGGTTAATTCAAGAATTCTTCGAAAATCTATCACATTTGTTCAATTTACATCGCTCCTATTTCAGATAGCGTATTGGGATAAGCGGCATCTCAAAGCGCATGAAATGCTGAGTAAAATGCGCTATTAAACTTCTAGGGTAGGGCAATCAGAGACCCGATTAGATCGTTTTATATTATGGTTAATTTAAGGATTCAGCAAAATTCTATCACATTTGTTCAATTTACGTCGTTCCTATTTCAGATAGCATACTGGGCTAGGCGGCAACTTAAAGCGCGCGGAATGGCGAGTAAAATGCACTATTAAACTTCTATGATAGGGCAATCAGAGACCCGATTAGATCATTTTATATTGTGGTTAATTTAATAATTCAGTGAAATTCTATCACATTTGTTCAATTTACATCGCTCCTATTTCAGATAGCGTATTGGGCTAAGCGGCATCTCAATGCGCATGAAATGTCCAGTAAAATGCACTATTAAACTTCTAGGATAAGGCAAACTGAGACCCGATTAGACCATTTCATATTACGGTTAATATATGAATTCAGCGTTATTCTATCACATTTGTTCAACTTACGTCGCTCCTATTTAAGATAGCGTACTGAGCTAGGCGGCATCTTAAAGCGCGTGGAATGGCGAGCAAAATGCACTCTTAAGCTTCTATGATAGGGCAATCAGAGACCCGATTAGATCATTTTATATTTTGGTTAATATAAGAATTCAGCGAAATTCTATCACATTTGTTCAATTTACGTCGCTCCTATTTCAGATAGCGTATTGGGCTAAGCGGCATCTCAAAGCGCAAGACATGGCGAGTAAAATGCACTATTAAACTTCTAGGGTAGGGCAAACAGAGACCCCATTAGATCATTTTATATTATGGTTAATTTAAGAATTCAGCGAAATTATATCACATTTGTTCAATTTACGTTGCTCCTATTTCAGATAGCGTACTGGGCTAGGCGGCATCTTAAAGCGCGTGGAAGGGCGAGCAAAATGCACTACTAAACTTCTATGATAGGGCAATCAGAGTCCCGTTTAGATCATTTTATATTTTGTTTAATATAAGATTTCAGGGAAATTCTATCACATTTGTTCAATTTACGTCGCTCCTATTTCAGATAGCTATTGGGCTAAGCGGCATCTCAAAGCGCATGAAATGGCGAGAAAACGCACTATTAAACTTCTAGGCTAGGGCGAACAGAGACCTGATTAGATCATTTTATATTATGGTTAATTCAAGAATTCTTCGAAAATCTATCACATTTGTTCAATTTACATCGCTCCTATTTCAGATAGCGTATTGGGATAAGCGGCATCTCAAAGCGCATGAAATGCTGAGTAAAATGCGCTATTAAACTTCTAGGGTAGGGCAATCAGAGACCCGATTAGATCGTTTTATATTATGGTTAATTTAAGGATTCAGCAAAATTCTATCACATTTGTTCAATTTACGTCGTTCCTATTTCAGATAGCATACTGGGCTAGGCGGCAACTTAAAGCGCGCGGAATGGCGAGTAAAATGCACTATTAAACTTCTATGATAGGGCAATCAGAGACCCGATTAGATCATTTTATATTGTGGTTAATTTAATAATTCAGCGAAATTCTATCACATTTGTTCAATTTACATCGCTCCTATTTCAGATAGCGTATTGGGCTAAGCGGCATCTCAATGCGCATGAAATGTCCAGTAAAATGCACTATTAAACTTCTAGGATAAGGCAAACTGAGACCCGATTAGACCATTTCATATTACGGTTAATATATGAATTCAGCGTTATTCTATCACATTTGTTCAACTTACGTCGCTCCTATTTAAGATAGCGTACTGGGCTAGGCGGCATCTTAAAGCGCGTGGAATGGCGAGCAAAATGCACTCTTAAGCTTCTATGATAGGGCAATCAGAGACCCGATTAGATCATTTTATATTTTGGTTAATATAAGAATTCAGCGAAATTCTATCACATTTGTTCAATTTACGTCGCTCCTATTTCAGATAGCGTATTGGGCTAAGCGGCATCTCAAAGCGCAAGACATGGCGAGTAAAATGCACTATTAAACTTCTAGGGTAGGGCAAACAGAGACCCCATTAGATCATTTTATATTATGGTTAATTTAAGAATTCAGCGAAATTCTATCACATTTGTTCAATTTACGTTGCTCCTATTTCAGATAGCGTACTGGGCTAGGCGGCATCTTAAAGCGCGTGGAAGGGCGAGCAAAATGCACTACTAAACTTCTATGATAGGGCAATCAGAGTCCCGTTTAGATCATTTTATATTTTGTTTAATATAAGATTTCAGGGAAATTCTATCACATTTGTTCAATTTACGTCGCTCCTATTTCAGATAGCTATTGGGCTAAGCGGCATCTCAAAGCGCATGAAATGGCGAGAAAATGCACTATTAAACTTCTAGGCTAGGGCGAACAGAGACCTGATTAGATCATTTTATATTATGGTTAATTCAAGAATTCTTCGAAAATCTATCACATTTGTTCAATTTACATCGCTCCTATTTCAGATAGCGTACTGGGCTAAGCGGCATCTCAAAGCGCATGAAATGACGAGTGAAATGCACTATTAAACTTCTAGGGTAGGGCGAACAAAGACCCGATTAGATTATTTTACATTAAGGTTAATATAAGAATTCAGCGAAATTCTATCACATTTGTTCAATTTACATCGCTCCTATTTCAGATAGCGACTTGTGCTAAGCGGCATCTCAAAGCGCACGAAATGGCGAGTAAAATGCGCTATTAAACTTCTAGGGTAGGACAAACAGAGACCACATTAGATCATTTTATATTATGGTTAATTTAAGAATTCAGCGAAATTCTCTCACATTTGTTCAATTTATGTCGCTGATATTTCAGATAGCGTATTGGGCTAAGCGGCATCTCAATGCGCATGAAATGGCCAGTAAAATGCACTATTAAACTTCTAGGATAAGACAAACGGAGACCCGATTAGACCATTTCATATTACGGTTAATATAAGAATTCAGCGTTATTCTATCACATTTGTTCAACTTACGTCGCTCCTATTTCAGATAGCGTACTGGGCTAGGCGGCATCTTAAAGCGCGTGGAATGGCGAGCAAAATGCACTCTTAATCTTCTATGATAGGGCAATCAGAGACCCGATTAGATCATTTTATATTACGGTTAATATAAGAATTCAGCGTAATTCTATCACATTTGTTCAACATACGTCGCTCCTATTTCAGATAGTGTACTGGGCTAGGCGGCATCTTAAAGCGCGTGGAAGGGCGAGGAAAATGCACTACTAAACTTCTATGATCGGGCAATCAGAGTCCCGTTTAGATCATTTTATATTATGGTTAATTTAAGAATTCAGCGAAATTCTATCACATTTGTTCAATTTACATCGCTCCGATTTCAGGTAGCGTATTGGGCTAAGCGGCATCTCAATGCGCATGAAATGGCCAGTAAAATGCACTCTTCATCTTCTATGATAGGGCAATCAGAGACCCGATTAGATCATTTTATATTTTGGTTAATATAAGAATTCAGCGAAATTCTATCACATTTGTTCAATTTACGTCGCTCCTATTTCAGATAGCGTATTGGGCTAAGCGGCATCTCAAAGCGCAAGAAATGGCGAGTAAAATGCACTATTAAACTTCTAGGGTAGGGCAAACAGAGACCCCAGTAGATCATTTTATATTATGGTTAATTTAAGAATTCAGCGAAATTCTATCACATTTGTTCAATTTACGTTGCTCCTATTTCAGATAGCGTACTGGGCTAGGCGGCATCTTAAAGCGCGTGGAATGACGAGTAAAATGCACTATTAAACTTCTATGATAGGGCAATCAGAGACCCGATTAGATCATCTTATATTTTGGTTAATATAAGAATTCAGCGAAATTCTATCACATTTGTTCAATTTGCGTCGCTCCTATTTCAGATAGCTTATTGGGCTAAGCGGCATCGCAAAGCGCATGAAATGACGAGTAAAATGCACTATTAAACTTCTAGGGTAGGGCAAACAGAGACCCGATTAGATCATTTTATATTACGGTTAATATAAGAATTCAGCGTAATTCTGTCACATTTGTTCAACTTACGTAGCTCCTGTTTCAGATAGCGTACTGGGCTAGGCGGCAACTTAAAGCGCGTGGAATGGCGAGTAAAATGCACTATTCAACTTCTATGATAGGGCAATCAGAGACCCGATTAGATCATTTTATATTTTGGTTAATATAAGAATTCAGCGAAATTCTATCACATTTGTTCAATTTACGTCGCTCCTATGTCAGATAGCGTATTGGGCTAAGCGGCATCTCAAAGCGCATGAAATGGCGAGTAAAATGCACTGTTAAACTTCTAGGGTAGGGCAAACAGAGACCCGATTAGATCATTTCATATTATGGTTTATTTAAGAATTCAGAAAAATTCTATCACATCCGTCCAATTTACGTCGCTCCTATTTCAGATAGCTTATTCAGCTAAGCGGCATCTCAAAGCGCATGAAATGACGTGTGAAATGCACTAGTAATCTTCTAGGGTAGGGCGAACAGAGACCCGATTACATCATTTTACATTAAGGTTAATATAAGAATTCAGCGAGATGCTCTCACATTTGTTCAATTTACATCGCTCCTATTTCAGATAGCGACTTGTGCTAAGCGGCATCTCAAAGCGGAGGAAATGGCGAGTAAAATGCACTATTAAACTTCTAGGGTAGGGCAAACAGAGACCCCATTAGATCATTTTATATTATGGTTAATTTAAGAATTCAGCGAAATTCTCTCACATTTGTTCAATTTACGTCGCTGATATTTCAGATAGCGTATTGGGCTAAGCGGCATCTCAAAGCGCAAGAAATGGAGAGTAAAATGCACTATTAAACTTCTAGGGTAGGGCAAACAGAGACCCGATTAGGTCATTTCATATTATGGTTAATTTAAGAATTCAGAAAAATTCTATCATATTTGTTCAATTTACGTCGCTCCTATTTCAGATAGCGTACCCGGATAGGCGGCATCTTAAAGTGCGAGGAATGGCGAGAAAAATGCACTATTAAACTTCTAGGGTAGGGCAAACAGAGACCCCATTAGATCATTTTATATTATGGTTAATTTAAGAATTCAGCGAAATTCTATCACATTTGTTCAATTTACGTTGCTCCTATTTCAGATAGCGTACTGGGCTAGGCGGCATCTTAAAGCGCGTGGAAGGGCGAGCAAAATGCACTACTAAACTTCTATGATAGGGCAATCAGAGTCCCGTTTAGATCATTTTATATTTTGTTTAATATAATATTTCAGGGAAATTCTATCACATTTGTTCAATTTACGTCGCTCCTATTTCAGATAGCTATTGGGCTAAGCGGCATCTCAAAGCGCATGAAATGGCGAGAAAATGCACTATTAAACTTCTAGGCTAGGGCGAACAGAGACCTGATTAGATCATTTTATATTATGGTTAATTCAAGAATTCTTCGAAAATCTATCACATTTGTTCAATTTACATCGCTCCTATTTCAGATAGCGTACTGGGCTAAGCGGCATCTCAAAGCGCATGAAATGACGAGTGAAATGCACTATTAAACTTCTAGGGTAGGGCGAACAAAGACCCGATTAGATTATTTTACATTAAGGTTAATATAAGAATTCAGCGAAATTCTATCACATTTGTTCAATTTACATCGCTCCTATTTCAGATAGCGACTTGTGCTAAGCGGCATCTCAAAGCGCACGAAATGGCGAGTAAAATGCGCTATTAAACTTCTAGGGTAGGACAAACAGAGACCACATTAGATCATTTTATATTATGGTTAATTTAAGAATTCAGCGAAATTCTCTCACATTTGTTCAATTTATGTCGCTGATATTTCAGATAGCGTATTGGGCTAAGCGGCATCTCAATGCGCATGAAATGGCCAGTAAAATGCACTATTAAACTTCTAGGATAAGACAAACGGAGACCCGATTAGACCATTTCATATTACGGTTAATATAAGAATTCAGCGTTATTCTATCACATTTGTTCAACTTACGTCGCTCCTATTTCAGATAGCGTACTGGGCTAGGCGGCATCTTAAAGCGCGTGGAATGGCGAGCAAAATGCACTCTTAATCTTCTATGATAGGGCAATCAGAGACCCGATTAGATCATTTTATATTACGGTTAATATAAGAATTCAGCGTAATTCTATCACATTTGTTCAACATACGTCGCTCCTATTTCAGATAGTGTACTGGGCTAGGCGGCATCTTAAAGCGCGTGGAAGGGCGAGGAAAATGCACTACTAAACTTCTATGATCGGGCAATCAGAGTCCCGTTTAGATCATTTTATATTATGGTTAATTTAAGAATTCAGCGAAATTCTATCACATTTGTTCAATTTACATCGCTCCTATTTCAGGTAGCGTATTGGGCTAAGCGGCATCTCAATGCGCATGAAATGGCCAGTAAAATGCACTCTTAATCTTCTATGATAGGGCAATCAGAGACCCGATTAGATCATTTTATATTTTGGTTAATATAAGAATTCAGCGAAATTCTATCACATTTGTTCAATTTACGTCGCTCCTATTTCAGATAGCGTATTGGGCTAAGCGGCATCTCAAAGCGCAAGAAATGGCGAGTAAAATGCACTATTAAACTTCTAGGGTAGGGCAAACAGAGACCCCATTAGATCATTTTATATTATGGTTAATTTAAGAATTCAGCGAAATTCTATCACATTTGTTCAATTTACGTTGCTCCTATTTCAGATAGCGTACTGGGCTAGGCGGCATCTTAAAGCGCGTGGAATGACGAGTAAAATGCACTATTAAACTTCTATGATAGGGCAATCAGAGACCCGATTAGATCATCTTATATTTTGGTTAATATAAGAATTCAGCGAAATTCTATCACATTTGTTCAATTTGCGTCGCTCCTATTTCAGATAGCTTATTGGGCTAAGCGGCATCGCAAAGCGCATGAAATGACGAGTAAAATGCACTATTAAACTTCTAGGGTAGGGCAAACAGAGACCCGATTAGATCATTTTATATTACGGTTAATATAAGAATTCAGCGTAATTCTGTCACATTTGTTCAACTTACGTAGCTCCTGTTTCAGATAGCGTACTGGGCTAGGCGGCAACTTAAAGCGCGTGGAATGGCGAGTAAAATGCACTATTCAACTTCTATGATAGGGCAATCAGAGACCCGATTAGATCATTTTATATTTTGGTTAATATAAGAATTCAGCGAAATTCTATCACATTTGTTCAATTTACGTCGCTCCTATGTCAGATAGCGTATTGGGCTAAGCGGCATCTCAAAGCGCATGAAATGGCGAGTAAAATGCACTGTTAAACTTCTAGGGTAGGGCAAACAGAGACCCGATTAGATCATTTCATATTATGGTTTATTTAAGAATTCAGAAAAATTCTATCACATCCGTCCAATTTACGTCGCTCCTATTTCAGATAGCTTATTCAGCTAAGCGGCATCTCAAAGCGCATGAAATGACGTGTGAAATGCACTAGTAATCTTCTAGGGTAGGGCGAACAGAGACCCGATTACATCATTTTACATTAAGGTTAATATAAGAATTCAGCGAGATGCTCTCACATTTGTTCAATTTACATCGCTCCTATTTCAGATAGCGACTTGTGCTAAGCGGCATCTCAAAGCGGAGGAAATGGCGAGTAAAATGCACTATTAAACTTCTAGGGTAGGGCAAACAGAGACCCCATTAGATCATTTTATATTATGGTTAATTTAAGAATTCAGCGAAATTCTCTCACATTTGTTCAATTTACGTCGCTGATATTTCAGATAGCGTATTGGGCTAAGCGGCATCTCAAAGCGCAAGAAATGGAGAGTAAAATGCACTATTAAACTTCTAGGGTAGGGCAAACAGAGACCCGATTAGGTCATTTCATATTATGGTTAATTTAAGAATTCAGAAAAATTCTATCATATTTGTTCAATTTACGTCGCTCCTATTTCAGATAGCGTACCCGGATAGGCGGCATCTTAAAGCGCGAGGAATGGCGAGAAAAATGCACTATTAAACTTATAGGGTAGGGCAAACAGAGACCCCATTAGATCATTTTATATTATGGTTAATTTAAGAATTCAGCGAAATTCTATCACATTTGTTCAATTTACGTTGCTCCTATTTCAGATAGCGTACTGGGCTAGGCGGCATCTTAAAGCGCGTGGAAGGGCGAGCAAAATGCACTACTAAACTTCTATGATAGGGCAATCAGAGTCCCGTTTAGATCATTTTATATTTTGTTTAATATAATATTTCAGGGAAATTCTATCACATTTGTTCAATTTACGTCGCTCCTATTTCAGATAGCTATTGGGCTAAGCGGCATCTCAAAGCGCATGAAATGGCGAGAAAATGCACTATTAAACTTCTAGGCTAGGGCGAACAGAGACCTGATTAGATCATTTTATATAATGGTTAATTCAAGAATTCTTCGAAAATCTATCACATTTGTTCAATTTACATCGCTCCTATTTCAGATAGCGTACTGGGCTAAGCGGCATCTCAAAGCGCATGAAATGACGAGTGAAATGCACTATTAATCTTCTTGGGTAGGGCGAACAGAGACCCGATTAGAACATTTTACATTAAGGTTAATATAAGAATTCAGCGTAATTCTATCACATTTGTTCAACTTACGCCGTTCCTATTTCAGATAGCGTACCGGGCTAGGCGGCATCTCAAAGCGCATGAAATGGCGAGTAAAATGCACTATTAAACTTCTAGGGTAGGGCAAACACAGACCCGATTAGATCAATTTATATTAAGTTTAATATAAGTATTCAGGGAAATTCTATCACATTTGTTCAATTTACGTCGTTCCTATTTCAGCTAGCGTACTGGGCTAGGCGGCATCTTAAAACGCGAAGAATGGCGAGTAAAATGCACTACTAAACTTCTATGATACGGCAATCAGAGAGCCGATTAGATCATTTTATATTTTGGTTAATATAAGTATTCAGCGAAATTCTATCACAATTGTTCTATTTACGTCGCTCCTATTGCAGATAGCGTATTGGGCTAAGCGGCATCTCAAAGCGCATGAAATGGAGAGTGAAATGCACTATTAAACTTCTAGGATAGGGCGAACAGAGACCCGATTAGATCATTTTACATTAACGTTAATACAAGTATTCAGGGAAATTCTATCACGTTTGTTCAATTTACGTCGCTCCTATTTCAGATAGCGTATTGGGCTAAGCGGCATCTCAAAGTGCATGAAATGGCGAGTAAAATGCACTGTTAAACTTCTAGGGTAGGGCAAACAGAGACCCGATTAGATCATTTCATATTATGGTTTATTTAAGAATTCAGAAAAATTCTATCACATTTGTCCAATTTACGTCGCTCCTATTTCAGATAGCTTATTCAGCTAAGCGGCATCTCAAAGCGCATGAAATGACGTGTGAAATGCACTAGTAATCTTCTAGGGTAGGGCGAACAGAGACCCGATTACATCATTTTACATTAAGGTTAATATAAGAATTCATCGAAATTCTATCACATTTGTTCAATTTACGTCGCTCCTATTTCAGATAGCGTATTGGGCTATGCGGCATCTCAAAGCGCATGAAATGGCGAGTAAAATGCACTATTAAACTTCTAGGATAAGGCAAACAGAGACCCGATTAGATCATTTTATATTACGGTAAATATAAGAATGCCGCGTAATTCTGTCACATTTGTTCAACTTACGTAGCTCCTATTTCAGATAGCGTACTGGGCTAGGCGGCAACTTAAAGCGCGTGGAATGTCGAGTAAAATACACTATCAAACTTCTATGATAGGGCAATCAGAGACCCGATTAGATCATTTTATATTTTGGTTAATATAAGAATTCAGCGAAATTCTATCACATTTGTTCAACTTACGTAGCTCCTATTTCAGATAGCGTACTGGGCTAGGCGGCAACTTAAAGCGCGTGGAATGGCGAGTAAAATGCACTGTTAAACCTCTAGGGTAGGGCAAACAGAGACCCGATTAGATCATTTCATATTATGGTTTATTTAGGAATTCAGCGAAATTCTATCACATTTGTTCAATTTACGTCGCTCCTATGTCAGATAGCGCATTGGGCTAAGCGGCATCTTAAAGCGCGTGGAATGGCGAGTAAAGTGCACTATTAAACTTCTATGATAGGGCAATCAGAGACCCGATTAGATCATTTTATATTTTGGTTAATTTAAGAATTCAGCGAAATTCTATCACATTTGTTCAATTTGCGTCGCTCCTATTTCAGATAGCTTATTGGGCTAAGCGGCATCGCAAAGCGCATGAAATGACGAGTAAAATTCACTATTAAACTTCTAGGGTAGGGCAAACAGAGACCCGATTAGATCATATTATATTACGGTTAATATAAGAATTCAGCGTAATTCTGTCACATTTGTTCAACTTACGTAGCTCCTATTTCAGATAGCGTACTGGGCTAGGCGGCAACTTAAAGCGCGTGGAATGGCGAGTAAAATGCACTATTAAACTTCTATGATAGGGCAATCAGAGACCCGATTAGATCATTTTATATTTTGGTTAATATAAGGATTCAGCGAAATTCTATCACATTTGTTCAATTTGCGTCGCTCCTATGTCAGATAGCGTATTGGGCTAAGCGGCATCTCAAAGCGCATGAAATGGCGAGTAAAATGCACTATTAAACTTCTAGGGTAGGGCAAACAGAGACCCCATTAGATCATTTTATATTATGGTTAATTTAAGAATTCAGCGAAATTCTATCACATTTGTTCAATTTACGTCGCTGATATTTCAGATAGCGTATTGGGCTAAGCGGCATCTTAAAGCGTGTGTAATGGCGAGTAAAATGCACTATTAAACTTCTATGATAGGGCAATCAGAGACCCGATTAGATCATTTTATATTTTGGTTAATATAAGAATTCAGCGAAATTCTCTCACATTTGTTCAATTTACGTCGCTGATATTTCAGACAGCGTATTGGACTAAGCGGCATCTCAAAGCGCAAGACATGTCGAGTAAAATGCACTATTAAACTTCTAGGGTAGGGCAAACAGAGACCCGATAAGATCATTTTATATTATGGTTAATTTCAGAATTCAGCGAAATTCTCTCACATTTGTTCAATTTACGTGGCTGATATTTCAGATAGCGTACTGGGCTAAGCGGAATCTCAAAGCGCATGAAATGACGAGTGAAATGCACTATTAAACTTCTAGGGTAGGGCGAACAAAGACCCGATTAGATCATTTTACATTGAGGTTAATATAAGAATTCAGCGAAATTCTATCACATTTGTTCAATTTACGTCGCTCCTATGTCAGATAGCGTATTGGGCTAAGCGGCATCTCAAAGCGCATGAAATGACGAGTGAAATGCACTATTAAACTTCTAGGGTAGGGCGAACAAAGACCCGATTAGATCATTTTACATTGAGGTTAATATAAGAATTCAGCGAAATTCTATCACATTTGTTCAATTTACGTCGCTCCTATTTCAGATAGCGTATTGAGCTATGCGGCATCTCAAAGCGCATGAAATGGCGAGTAAAATGCACTATTAAACTTCTAGGGTAGGGCAAACAGAGACCCGATTAGATCATTTTATATTACGGTTAATATAAGAATTCAGCGTAATTCTGTCACATTTGTTCAACTTACGTAGCTCCTGTTTCAGATAGCGTACTGGGCTAGGCGGCAACTTAAAGCGCGTGGAATGGCGAGTAAAATGCACTATTCAACTTCTATGATAGGGCAATCAGAGACCCGATTAGATCATTTTATATTTTGGTTAATATAAGAATTCAGCGAAATTCTATCACATTTGTTCAATTTACGTCGCTCCTATGTCAGATAGCGTATTGGGCTAAGCGGCATCTCAAAGCGCATGAAATGGCGAGTAAAATGCACTGTTAAACTTCTAGGGTAGGGCAAACAGAGACCCGATTAGATCATTTCATATTATGGTTTATTTAAGAATTCAGAAAAATTCTATCACATTTGTCCAATTTACGTCGCTCCTATTTCAGATAGCTTATTCAGCTAAGCGGCATCTCAAAGCGCATGAAATGACGTGTGAAATGCACTAGTAATCTTCTAGGGTAGGGCGAACAGAGACCCGATTACATCATTTTACATTAAGGTTAATATAAGAATTCATCGAAATTCTATCACATTTGTTCAATTTACGTCGCTCCTATTTCAGATAGCGTATTGGGCTATGCGGCATCTCAAAGCGCATGAAATGGCGAGTAAAATGCACTATTAAACTTCTAGGATAAGGCAAACAGAGACCCGATTAGATCATTTTATATTACGGTAAATATAAGAATGCAGCGTAATTCTGTCACATTTGTTCAACTTACGTAGCTCCTATTTCAGATAGCGTACTGGGCTAGGCGGCAACTTAAAGCGCGTGGAATGTCGAGTAAAATACACTATCAAACTTCTATGATAGGGCAATCAGAGACCCGATTAGATCATTTTATATTTTGGTTAATATAAGAATTCAGCGAAATTCTATCACATTTGTTCAACTTACGTAGCTCCTATTTCAGATAGCGTACTGGGCTAGGCGGCAACTTAAAGCGCGTGGAATGGCGAGTAAAATGCACTATTAAACCTCTAGGGTAGGGCAAACAGAGACCCGATTAGATCATTTCATATTATGGTTTATTTAAGAATTCAGCGAAATTCTATCACATTTGTTCAATTTACGTCGCTCCTATGTCAGATAGCGTATTGGACTAAGCGGCATCTCAAAGCGCAAGACATGTCGAGTAAAATGCACTATTAAACTTCTAGGGTAGGGCAAACAGAGACCCGATAAGATCATTTTATATTATGGTTAATTTCAGAATTCAGCGAAATTCTCTCACATTTGTTCAATTTACGTGGCTGATATTTCAGATAGCGTATTGGGCTAAGCGGAATCTCAAAGCGCATGAAATGACGAGTGAAATGCACTATTAAACTTCTAGGGTAGGGCGAACAAAGACCCGATTAGATCATTTTACATTGAGGTTAATATAAGAATTCAGCGAAATTCTATCACATTTGTTCAATTTACGTCGCTCCTATTTCGGATAGCGTATTGGGCTAAGCTGCATCTCAAAGCGCAAGAAATGGCTCGTAAAATGCACTATTAAACTTCTAGGGTAGGGCAATCAGAGACCAGATTAGATCATTTTATATTATGGTTAATATAAGAATTCAGCGTAATTCTATCACATTTGTTCAACATGCGTCGCTCCTATTTCAGATAGTGTACTGGGCTAGGCGGCATCTTAAAGCGCGTGGAAGGGCGAGTAAAATGCACTATTAAACTTCCAGGGTAGGGCAATCAGAGACCCGATTAGATCATTTTATATTATGGTTAATTTAAGAATTCAGCAAAATTCTATCACATTTGTTCAATTTACGTCGCTCCTATTTCAGATAGCTTATTGGGCTAAGCGGCAACTCAGAGCGCATGAAATGACGAGTGAAATGCACTGTTAAACTTCTAGGGTAGGGCGAACAGACACCCGAATAGATCATTTTATATTACGGTTAATATAAGAATTCAGCGTAATTCTATCACATTTGTTCAATTTACGTCGCTCCTATTTCAGATAGCGTACTGGGCTAGGCGGCATCTCAAAGCGCATGAAATGGCGAGTAAAATGCACTATTAAACTTCTAGGGTGGGGCAAGCAGAGACCCGATCAGATCATTTTATATTACGGTTAATATAAGAATTCAGCGAAGTTCTATCACATTTGTTCAATTTACGTCGCTCCTATTTCAGATAGCTTATTGGGCTAAGCGGCAACTCAGAGCGCATGAAATGACGAGTGAAATGCACTGTTAAACTTCTAGGGTAGGGCGAACAAAGACCCGATTAGATCATTTTACATTAAGGTTAAAATAAGAATTCAGCGAAATTCTATCACTTTTGTTCAATTTACGTCGCTCCTATTTCAGATAGCGTATTGGGCTAAGCGGCATCTCAAAGCGCAAGAAATGGCGAGTAAAATGCACTATTAAACTTCTAGGATAAGGCAAACAGAGACCCGATTAGATCATTTTATATTACGGTTAATATAAGAATTCAGCGTAATTCTGTGACATTTGTTCAACTTACGTAGCTCCTATTTCAGATAGCGTGCTGGGCTAGGCGGCAACTTAAAGCGCGTGGAATGGCGAGTAAAATGCACTGTTAAACTTCTATGATAGGGCAATCAGAGACCCGATAAGATCATTTTATATTTTGGTTAATATAAGAATTCAGCGAAATTCTATCACATTTGTTCAATTTACGTCACTCCTATTCCAGATAGCTTATTGGGCTAAGCGGCATCGCAAAGCGCATGAATTGACGAGTAAAATGCACTATTAAACTTCTTGGGTAGGGCGAACAGAGACCCGATTACATCATTTTATATTATGGTTAATTTAAGAATACAGCAAAATTCTATCACATTTGTTCAACTTACGTAGCTCCTATTTCAGATAGCGTGCTGGGCTAGGCGGCATCTTAAAGCGCGTGGAAGGGCGAGCAAAATGCACTACTAAACTTATATGATAGGGCAATCAGAGTCCCGTTTAGATCATTTTATATTTTGTTTAATATAAGATTTCAGGGAAATTCTATCACATTTGTTCAATTTACGTCGCTCCTATTTCAGATAGCTATTGGGGTAAGCGGGATCTCAAAGCGCATGAAATGACGAGAGAAATGCACTATTAAACTTCTTGGGTAGGGCGAACAGAGACCCGATTACATCATTTTATATTATGGTTAATTTAATAATTCAGCAAAATTCTATCACATTTGTTCAATTTACGTCGCTCCTATTTCAGATAGCGTACTGGGCTAGGCGGCATCTTAAAGCGCGTGGAATGACGAGTAAAATGCACTATTAAACTTCTATGATAGGGCAATCAGAGACCCGATTAGATCATTTTATATTTTGGTTAATATAAGAATTCAGCGAAATTCTATCACATTTGTTCAATTTACGTCGATCCTATTTCAGATAGCTTATTGGGCTAAGCGGAATCTCAATGCGCATGAAGTGGCGAGTAAAATGCACTATTAAACTTCTAGGGTAGGGCGAACAAAGACCCGATTAGATCATTTTACATTAAGGTTAATATAAGAATTCAGCGAAATTCTATCACATTTGTTCAATTTACATCGCTCCTATTTCAGATAGCGACTTGTGCTAAGCGGCATCTCAAAGCGCAAGAAATGGCGAGTAAAATGCACTATTAAACTTCTAGGGTAGGGCAAACAGAGACCACATTAGATCATTTTATATTATTGTTAATTTAAGAATTCAGCGAAATTCTCTCACATTTGTTCAATTTACGTCGCTGATATTTCAGATAGCGTATTGGGCTAAGCGGCATCTCAAAGCGCATGAAATGGCGAGTAAAATGCACTATTAAACTTCTAGGGTAGGACAAACAGAGACCCGATTAGGTCATTTCATATTATGGTTAATTTAAGAATTCAGAAAAATTCTATCACATTTGTTCAATTTACGTCGCTCCTATTTCAGACAGCGTACTCGGATAGGCGGCATCTTAAAGCGCGAGGGATGGCGAGTAAAATGCACTATTAAACTACTATGATAGGGCAATCAGAGACCCGATTAGATCATTTTATATTATGGTTAATTTAAGAATTCAGCAAAATTCTATCACATTTGTTCAATTTACGTCGTTCCTATTTCAGATAGCATACTGGGCTAGGCGGCAACTTAAAGCGCGCGGAATGGCGAGTAAAATGCACTATTAAACTTCTATGATAGGGCAATCAGAGACCTGATTAGATCATTTTATATTATGGTTAATTTAAGAATTCAGCGAAATTCTATCACATTTGTTCAATTTACGTCGCTCCTATTTCAGATAGCGTATTGGGCTAAGCGGCATCTCAATGCGCATGAAATGGCCAGTAAAATGCACTATTAAACTTCTAGGATAAGACAAACGGAGACCCGATTAGACCATTTCATATTACGGTTAATATAAGAATTCAGCGTGATTCTATCGCATTTGTTCAACTTACGTCGCTCCTATTTCAGATAGCGTACTGGGCTACGCGGCATCTTAAAGCGCGTGGAATGGCGAGCAAAATGCACTCTTAATCTTCTATGATAGGGCAATCAGAGACCCGATTAGATCATTTTATATTACGGTTAATATAAGAATTCAGCGTAATTCTATCACATTTGTTCAACATACGTCGCTCCTATTTCAGATAGTGTACTGGGCTCGGCGGCATCTTAAAGCGCGTGGAAGGGCGAGCAAAATGCACTCTTAATCTTCTATGATAGGGCAATCAGAGACCCGATTAGATCATTTTATATTTTGGTTAATATAAGAATTCAGCGAAATTCTATCACATTTGTTCAATTTACGTCGCTCCTATTTCAGATAGCGTATTGGGCTAAGCGGCATCTCAAAGCGCAAGAAATGGCGAGTAAAATGCACTATTAAACTTCTAGGGTAGGGCAAACAGAGACCCCATTAGATCATTTTATATTATGGTTAATTTAAGAATTCAGCGAAATTCTATCACATTTGTTCAATTTACGTTGCTCCTATTTCAGATAGCGTACTGGGCGAGGCGGCATCTTAAAGCGCGTGCAATGACGAGTAAAATGCACTATTAAACTTCTATGATAGGGCAATCAGAGACCCGATTAGATCATCTTATATTTTGGTTAATATAAGCATTCAGCGAAATTCTATCACATTTGTTCAATTTACGTCGTTCCTATTTCAGATAGCGTACTGGGCTAGGCGGCATCTTAAAGCGTGTGTAATGGCGAGTAAAATGCACTATTAAACTTCTATGATAGGGCAATCAGAGACCCGATTAGATCATTTTATATTTTGGTTAATATAAGAATTCAGCGAAATTCTATCACATTTGTTCAATTTACGTCGCTCCTATTTCAGATAGCGTACTGGGCTAGGCGGCATCTCAAAGCGCATGAAATGACGAGTAAAATGCTCTATTAAACTTCTAGGGTAGGGCAAACAGAGACCCGATTAGATCATTTTACATTAAGGTTAAAATAAGAATTCAGCGAAATTCTATCACTTTTGTTCAATTTACGTCGCTCCTATTTCAGATAGCGTATTGGGCTAAGCGGCATCTCAAAGCGCAAGAAATGGCGAGAAAAATGCACTATTAAACTTCTAGGATAAGGCAAACAGAGACCCGATTAGATCATTTTATATTACGGTTAATATAAGAATTCAGCGTAATTCTGTGACATTTGATCAACTTACGTAGCTCGTATTTCAGATAGCGTGCTGGGCTAGGCGGCAACTTAAAGCGCGTGGAATGGCGAGTAAAATGCACTGTTAAACTTCTAGGGTAGGGCAAACAGAGACCCGATTAGATCATTTTATATTACGGTTAATATAAGAATTCAGCGAAATTCTATCACATTTGTTCAATTTACGTCGCTCCTATTTCAGATAGCGTATTGGGCTAAGCGGCATCTCAAAGCGCACGAAATGACGAGAGAAATTCACTATTAAACTTCTTGGGTAGGGCGAGCAGAGACCCGATTAGAACATTTTACATTAAGGTTAATATAAGAATTCAGCGAAATTCTCTCACATTTGTTCAATTTACGTCGCTGATATTTCAGATAGCGTATTGGGCTAAGCGGCATCTGAAAGCGCATGGATTGACGAGTGAAATGCACTGTTAAACTTCTAGGGTAGGGCGAACAGAGACCCGAATGTATCATTTTATATTACGGTTAATATAAGAATTCAGCGTAATTCTATGACATTTGTTCAACTTACGTCGCTCCTATTTCAGATATCGTACTGGGCTAGGCGGCATCTCAAAGCGCGTGGAAGGGCGAGTAAAATGCACTACTAAAATTCTGTGATAGGACAATCAGAGTCCCGATTAGATCATTTTATATTTTGTTTACTATAAGATTTCAGGGAAATTCTATCACATTTGTTCAATTTACGTCGCTCCTATTTCAGATCGCGTATTGGGCTAAGCGGCATCTCAAAGCGCACGAAATGACGAGTGAAATGCACTATTAATCTTCTTGGGTAGGGCGAACAGAGACCCGATTAGAACATTTTATGTTAAGGTTAATATAAGAATTCAGCGTAATTCTATCACACATGTTCAACTTACGTCGCTCCTATTTCAGATAGCATATTGGGCTAAGCGGCATCGCAAAGCGCATGAAATGACGAGTGAAATGCACTATTAAACTTCTTGGGTAGGGCGAACAGAGAGCCGATTAGATCATTTTATATTTTGCTTAATATAAGAATTCAGCGAAATTCTATCACATTTGTTCAATTTACATCGCTCCTATTTCAGATAGCGTACTGGGCGAAGCGGCATCTCAAAGCGCACGAAATGACGAGTGAAATGCACTATTAATCTTCTTGGGTAGGGCGAACAGAGACCCGATTAAATATTTTACATTAAGGTTAATATAAGAATTCAGCGAAATTCTATCACATTTGTTCAATTTACATCGCTCCTATTTCAGATAGCGTACTGGGCTAAGCGACATCTCAAAGCGCATGAAATGACGAGTGAAATGCACTATTAATCTTCTTGGGTAGGGCGAACAGAGATCCGATTAGAACATTTTACATTAAGGTTAATGTAAGAATTCAGCGTAATTCTATCACATTTGTTCAACTTACGTCGCTCCTATTTCAGATAGCGTACCGGGCTAGGCGCATCTCAAAGCGCATGAAATGGCGAGTGAAATGCACTATTAAACTTCTAGGGTAAGGCAAACAGAGACCCGATTAGATCATTTTATATTACGGTTAATATAAGAATTCAGCGTAAATCTATCACATTTGTTCAACATACGTCGCTCCTATTTCAGATAGTGTACTGGGCCAGGCGGCATCTTAAAGCACGTGGAAGGGCGAGTAAAATGCACTACTAAACTTCTATGATAGGGCAATCAGAGACCCGATTAGATCATTTTATATTTTGGTTAATATAAGAATTCAGCGAAATTCTATCACACTTGTTCAATTTACGTCGCTCCTATTTCAGATAGCGTACTGGGCTAAGCGGCATCTCAAAGCGCATGAAATGACGAGTGAAATGCACTATTAAACTTCTTGGGTAGGGCGAACAGAGACCCGATTAGAACATTTTACATTAAGGTTAATATAAGAATTCAGCGTAATTCTATCACATTTGTTCAACTTACGCCACTGCTATTTCAGATAGCGTACCGGGCTAGGCGGCATCTCAAAGCGCATGAAATGGCGAGTAAAATGCACTATTAAACTTCTAGGGTAGGGCAAACACAGACCCGATTAGATCAATTTATATTAAGTTTAATATAAGTATTCAGGGAAATTCTATCACATTTGTTCAATTTACGTCGTTCCTATTTCAGCTAGCGTACTGGGCTAGGCGGCATCTTAAAACGCGAAGAATGGCGAGTAAAATGCACTACTAAACTTCTATGATACGGCAATCAGAGAGCCGATTAGATCATTTCATATTATGGTTTATTTAAGAATTCAGCGAAATTCTATCACATTTGTTCAATTTACGTCGCTCCTATGTCAGATAGCGTATTGGGCTAAGCGGCATCTTAAAGCGCGTGGAATGGCGAGTAAAATGCACTATTAAACTTCTATGATAGGGCAATCAGAGACCCGATTAGATCATTTTATATTTTGGTTAATTTAAGAATTCAGCGAAATTCTATCACATTTGTTCAATTTGCGTCGCTCCTATTTCAGATAGCTTATTGGGCTAAGCGGCATCGCAAAGCGCATGAAATGACGAGTAAAATGCACTATTAAACTTCTAGGGTAGGGCAAACAGAGACCCGATTAGATCATTTTATATTACGGTTAATATAAGAATTCAGCGTAATTCTGTCACATTTGTTCAACTTACGTCGCTCCTATTTCAGATAGCGTATTGGGCTAAGCGGCATCTCAAAGCGCAAGAAATGGCGAGTAAAATGCACTATTAAACTTCTATGATAGGGCAATCAGAGACCCGATTAGATCATTTTATATTTTGGTTAATATAAGAATTCAGCGAAATTCTATCACATTTGTTCAATTTACGTCGCTCCTATGTCAGATAGCGTATTGGGCTAAGCGGCATCTCAAAGCGCAAGAAATGGCGAGTAAAATGCACTATTAAACTTCTATGATAGGGCAATCAGAGACCCCATTAGATCATTTTATATTATGGTTAATTTAAGAATTCAGCGAAATTCTATCTCATTTGTTCAATTTACATCGCTCCTATTTCAGATAGCGACTTGTGCTAAGCGGCATCTCAAAGCGCAGGAAATGGCGAGTAAAATGCACTATTAAACTTCTAGGGTAGGGCAAACAGAGACCCCATTAGATCATTTTATATTATGGTTAATTTAAGAATTCAGCGAAATTCTCTCACATTTTTTCGATTTACGTCGCTGATATTTCAGATAGCGTATTGGGCTAAGCGGCATCTCAAAGCGCAAGAAATGGCGAGTAAAATGCACTATGAAACTTCTAGGGTAGGGAAAACAGAGACCCGATTAGGTCATTTCATATTATGGTTAATTTAAGAATTCAGAAAAATTCTATCATATTTGTTCAATTTACGTCGATCCTATTTCAGATAGCATACCCGGATAGGCGGCATCTTAAAGCGCGAGGAATGGCGAGTAAAATGCACTATTAAACTTCTATGATAGGGCAATCAGAGACCCGATTAGATCATTTTATATTTTGGTTAATATAAGAATTCAGCGAAATTCTATCACATTTGTTTAATTTACGTCGCTCCTATTTCAGATAGCGTATTGGGATAAGCGGCATCTCAAAGTGCATGAAATGCTGAGTAAAATGCGCTATTAAACTTCTAGGGTAGGGCAATCAGAGACCCGATTAGATCATTTTATATTATGGTTAATTTAAGGATTCAGCAAAATTCTATCACATTTGTTCAATTTACGTCGTTCCTATTTCAGATAGCATACTGGGCTAGGCGGCAACATAAAGCGCGCGGAATGGCGAGTAAAATGCACTATTAAACTTCTATGATAGGGCAATCAGAGACCCGATTAGATCATTTTATATTGTGGTTAATTTAAGAATTCAGCGAAATTCTATCACATTTGTTCAATTTACATCGCTCCTATTTCAGATAGCGTATTGGGCTAAGCGGCATCTCAATGCGCATGAAATGTCCAGTAAAATGCACTATTAAACTTCTAGGATAAGGCAAACTGAGACCCGATTAGACCATTTCATATTACGGTTAATATAAGAATTCAGCGTTATTCTATCACATTTGTTCAATTTACGTCGCTCCTATTTCAGATAGCGTATTGGGCTAGGCGGCAACTTAAAGCGCGTGGAATGGCGAGTAAAATGCACTATTAAACTTCTATGATAGGGCAATCAGAGACCCGATTAGATCATTTTATATTTTGGTTAATATAAGAATTCAGCGAAATTCTCTCACATTTGTTCAATTTACGTCGCTGATATTTCAGACAGCGTATTGGACTAAGCGGCATCTCAAAGCGCATGAAATGACGTGTGAAATGCACTAGTAATCTTCTAGGGTAGGGCGAACAGAGACCCGATTACATCATTTTACATTAAGGTTAATATAAGAATTCAGCGAGATTCTCTCACATTTGTTCAATTTACATCGCTCCTATTTCAGATAGCGACTTGTGCTAAGCGGCATCTCAAAGCGCAGGAAATGGCGAGTAAAATGCACTATTAAACTTCTAGGGTAGGGCAAACAGAGACCCCATTAGATCATTTTATATTATGGTTAATTTAAGAATTCAGCGAAATTCTCTCACATTTGTTCAATTTACGTCGCTGATATTTCAGATAGCGTATTGGGCTAAGCGGCATCTCAAAGCGCATGAAATGACGAGTGAAATGCACTATTAAACTTCTAGGGTAGGGCGAACAAAGACCCGATTTGATCATTTTACATTGAGGTTAATATAAGAATTCAGCGAAATTCTATCACATTTGTTCAATTTACGTCGCTGATATTTCAGACAGCGTATTGGACTAAGCGGCATCTCAAAGCGCAAGACATGTCGAGTAAAATGCACTATTAAACTTCTAGGGTAGGGCAAACAGAGACCCGATAAGATCATTTTATATTATGGTTAATTTCAGAATTCAGCGAAATTCTCTCACATTTGTTCAATTTACGTCGCTCCTATGTCAGATAGCGTATTGGGCTAAGCGGCATCTCAAAGCGCATGAAATGACGAGTGAAATGCACTATTAAACTTCTAGGGTAGGGCGAACAAAGACCCGATTTGATCATTTTACATTGAGGTTAATATAAGAATTCAGCGAAATTCTATCACATTTGTTCAATTTACGTCGCTGATATTTCAGACAGCGTATTGGACTAAGCGGCATCTCAAAGCGCAAGACATGTCGAGTAAAATGCACTATTAAACTTCTAGGGTAGGGCAAACAGAGACCCGATAAGATCATTTTATATTATGGTTAATTTCAGAATTCAGCGAAATTCTCTCACATTTGTTCAATTTACGTGGCTGATATTTCAGATAGCGTATTGGGCTAAGCGGCATCTCAAAGCGCATGAAATGACGAGTGAAATGCACTATTAAACTTCTAGGGTAGGGCGAACAAAGACCCGATTAGATCATTTTACATTGAGGTTAATATAAGAATTCAGTGAAATTCTATCACATTTGTTCAATTTACGTCGCTCCTATTTCAGATAGTGTATTGGGCTATGCGGCATCTCAAAGCGCATGAAATGGCGAGTAAAATGCACTATTAAACTTCTAGGATAAGGCAAACAGAGACCCGATTAGATCATTTTATATTACGGTAAATATAAGAATGCAGCGTAATTCTGTCACATTTGTTCAACTTACGTAGCTCCTATTTCAGATAGCGTACTGGGCTAGGCGGCAACTTAAAGCGCGTGGAATGTCGAGTAAAATACACTATCAAACTTCTATGATAGGGCAATCAGAGACCCGATTAGATCATTTTATATTTTGGTTAATATAAGAATTCAGCGAAATTCTATCACATTTGTTCAACTTACGTAGCTCCTATTTCAGATAGCGTACTGGGCTAGGCGGCAACTTAAAGCGCGTGGAATGGCGAGTAAAATGCACTGTTAAACCTCTAGGGTAGGGCAAACAGAGACCCGATTAGATCATTTCATATTATGGTTTATTTAAGAATTCAGCGAAATTCTATCACATTTGTTCAATTTACGTCGCTCCTATGTCAGATAGCGTATTGGGCTAAGCGGCATCTTAAAGCGCGTGGAATGGCGAGTAAAATGCACTATTAAACTTCTATGATAGGGCAATCAGAGACCCGATTAGATCATTTTATATTTTGGTTAATTTAAGAATTCAGCGAAATTCTATCACATTTGTTCAATTTGCGTCGCTCCTATTTCAGATAGCTTATTGGGCTAAGCGGCATCGCAAAGCGCATGAAATGACGAGTAAAATTCACTATTAAACTTCTAGGGTAGGGCAAACAGAGACCCGATTAGATCATTTTATATTACGGTTAATATAAGAATTCAGCGTAATTCTGTCACATTTGTTCAACTTACGTAGCTCCTATTTCAGATAGCGTACTGGGCTAGGCGGCAACTTAAAGCGCGTGGAATGGCGAGTAAAATGCACTATTAAACTTCTATGATAGGGCAATCAGAGACCCGATTAGATCATTTTATATTTTGGTTAATATAAGGATTCAGCGAAATTCTATCACATTTGTTCAATTTACGTCGCTCCTATGTCAGATAGCGTATTGGGCTAAGCGGCATCTCAAAGCGCATGAAATGGCGAGTAAAATGCACTATTAAACTTCTAGGGTAGGGCAAACAGAGACCCCATTAGATCATTTTATAGTATGGTTAATTTAAGAATTCAGCGAAATTCTATCACATTTGTTCAATTTACGTCGCTGATATTTCAGATAGCGTATTGGGCTAAGCGGCATCTTAAAGCGTGTGTAATGGCGAGCAAAATGCACTATTAAACTTCTATGATAGGGCAATCAGAGACCCGATTAGATCATTTTATATTTTGGTTAATATAAGAATTCAGCGAAATTCTCTCACATTTGTTCAATTTACGTGGCTGATATTTCAGATAGCGTATTGGGCTAAGCGGCATCTCAAAGCGCATGAAATGACGAGTGAAATGCACTATTAAACTTCTAGGGTAGGGCGAACAAAGACCCGATTAGATCATTTTACATTGAGGTTAATATAAGAATTCAGCGAAATTCTATCACATTTGTTCAATTTACGTCGCTCCTATTTCAGATAGCGTATTCAGCTATGCGGCATCTCAAAGCGCATGAAATGGCGAGTAAAATGCACTATTAAACTTCTAGGATAAGGCAAACAGAGACCCGCTTAGATCATTTTATATTACGGTAAATATAAGAATTCAGCGTAATTCTGTCACATTTGTTCAACTTACGTAGCTCCTATTTCAGATAGCGTATTGGGCTAAGCGGCATCTCAAAGCGCAAGAAATGGAGAGTAAAATGCACTATTAAACTTCTAGGGTAGGGCAAACAGAGACCCGATTAGGTCATTTCATATTATGGTTAATTTAAGAATTCAGAAAAATTCTATCATATTTGTTCAATTTACGTCGCTCCTATTTCAGATAGCGTACCCGGATAGGCGGCATCTTAAAGCGCGAGGAATGGCGAGTAAAATGCACTATTATACTTATATGATAGGGCAATCAGAGACCCGATTAGATCATTTTATATCTTGGTTAATATAAGAATTCAGCGAAATTCTATCACATTTGTATAATTTACGTCGCTCCTATTTCAGCTAGCGTATTGGGATAAGCGGCATCTCAAAGCGCATGAAATGCTGAGTAAAATGCACTATTAATCTTCTAGGGTAGGGCAATCAGAGACCCCATTAGATCATTTTATATTATGGTTAATTTAAGGATTCAGCAAAATTCTATCACATTTGTTCAATTTACGTCGTTCCTATTTCAGATAGCATACTGGGCTATGCGGCAACTTAAAGCGCGCGGAATGGCGAGTAAAATGCACTATTAAACTTCTATGATAGGGCAATCAGAGACCCGATTAGATCATTTTATATTGTGGTTAATTTAAGAATTCAGCGAAATTCTATCACATTTGTTCAATTTACATCGCTCCTATTTCAGATAGCGTATTGGGCTAAGCGGCATCTCAATGCGCATGAAATGTCCAGTAAAATGCACTATTAAACTTCTAGGATAAGGCAAACGGAGACCCGATTAGACCATTTCATATTACGGTTAATATATGAATTCAGCGTTATTCTATCACATTTGTTCAACTTACGTCGCTCCTATTTCAGATAGCGTACTGGGCTAGGCGGCATCTTAAAGCGCGTGGAATGGCGAGCAAAATGCACTCTTAAACTTCTATGATAGGGCAATCAGAGACCCGATTAGATCATTTCATATTTTGGTTAATATAAGAATTCAGCGAAATTCTATCACATTTGTTCAATTTACGTCGCTCCTATTTCAGATAGCGTATTGGGCTAAGCGGCATCTCAAAGCGCAAGACATGGCGAGTAAAATGCACTATTAAACTTCTAGGGTAGGGCAAACAGAGACCCCATTAGATCATTTTATATTATGGTTAATTTAAGAATTCAGCGAAATTCTATCACATTTGTTCAATTTACGTTGCTCCTATTTCAGATAACGTACTGGGCTAGGCGGCATCTTAAAGCGCGTGGAAGGGCGAGCAAAATGCACTACTAAACTTCTATGGTAGGGCATTCAGTGTCCCGTTTAGATCATTTTATATTTTGTTTAATATAAGATTTCAGGGAAATTCTATCACATTTGTTCAATTTACGTCGCTCCTATTTCAGATAGCTATTGGGCTAAGCGGCATCTCAAAGCGCATGAAATGGCGAGAAAATGCACTATTAAACTTCTAGGCTAGGGCGAACAGAGACCTGATTAGATCATTTTATATTATGGTTAATTCAAGAATTCTTCGAAAATCTATCACAATTGTTCTATTTACGTCGCTCCTATTGCAGATAGCGTATTGGGCTAAGCGGCATCTCAAAGCGCATGAAATGGAGAGTGAAATGCACTATTAAACTTCTAGGATAGGGCGAACAGAGACCCGATTAAATCATTTTACATTAAGGTTAATACAAGTATTCAGGGAAATTCTATCACGTTTGTTCAATTTACGTCGCTCCTGTTTCAGATAGCGTATTGGGCTAAGCGGCATCTCAAAGCGCATAAAATGGCGAGTAAAATGCACTGTTAAACTTCTAGGGTAGGGCAAACAGAGACCCGATTAGATCATTTCATATTATGGTTTATTTAAGAATTCAGAAAAATTCTATCACATTTGTCCAATTTACGTCGCTCCTATTTCAGATAGCTTATTCAGCTAAGCGGCATCTCAAAGCGCATGAAATGACGTGTGAAATGCACTAGTAATCTTCTAGGGTAGGGCGAACAGAGACCCGATTACATCATTTTACATTAAGGTTAATATAAGAATTCAGCGAGATTCTCTCACATTTGTTCAATTTACATCGCTCCTATTTCAGATAGCGACTTGTGCTAAGCGGCATCTCAAAGCGGAGGAAATGGCGAGTAAAATGCACTATTAAACTTCTAGGGTAGGGCAAACAGAGACCCCATTAGATCATTTTATATTATGGTTAATTTAAGAATTCAGCGAAATTCTCTCACATTTGTTCAATTTACGTCGCTGATATTTCAGATAGCGTATTGGGCTAAGCGGCATCTTAAAGCGTGTGTAATGGCGAGTAAAATGCACTATTAAACTTCTATGATAGGGCAATCAGAGACCCGATTAGATCATTTTATATTACGGTTAGTATAAGAATTCAGCGTAATTCTATCACATTTGTTCAACATACGTCGCTCCTATTTCAGATAGTGTACTGGGCTAGGCGGCATCTTAAAGCGCGTGGAAGGGCGAGTAAAATGCACTACTAAACTTCTATGATCGGGCAATCAGAGTCCCGTTTAGATCATTTTATATTATGGTTAATTTAAGAATTCAGCGAAATTCTATCACATTTGTTCAATTTACATCGCTCCTATTTCAGATAGCGTATTGGGCTAAGCGGCATCTCAATGCGCATGAAATGGCCAGTAAAATGCACTCTTAATCTTCTATGATAGGGCAATCAGAGACCCGATTAGATCATTTTATATTTTGGTTAATATAAGAATTCAGCGAAATTCTATCACATTTGTTCAATTTACGTCGCTCCTATTTCAGATAGCGTATTGGGCTAAGCGGCATCTCAAAGCGCAAGAAATGGCGAGTAAAATGCACTATTAAACTTCTAGGGTAGGGCAAACAGAGACCCCATTAGATCATTTTATATTATGGTTAATTTAAGAATTCAGCGAAATTCTATCACATTTGTTCAATTTACGTTGCTCCTATTTCAGATAGCGTACTGGGCTAGGCGGCATCTTAAAGCGCGTGGAATGACGAGTAAAATGCACTATTAAACTTCTATGATAGGGCAATCAGAGACCCGATTAGATCATCTTATATTTTGGTTAATATAAGAATTCAGCGAAATTCTATCACATTTGTTCAATTTGCGTCGCTCCTATTTCAGATAGCTAATTGGGCTAAGCGGCATCGCAAAGCGCATGAAATGACGAGTAAAATGCACTATTAAACTTCTAGGGTAGGGCAAACAGAGACCCGATTAGATCATTTTATATTACGGTTAATATAAGAATTCAGCGTAATTCTGTCACATTTGTTCAACTTACGTAGCTCCTATTTCAGATAGCGTACTGGGCTAGGCGGCAACTTAAAGCGCGTGGAATGGCGAGTAAAATGCACTATTAAACTTCTAGGGTAGGGCAATCAGAGACCCCATTAGATCATTTTATATTATGGTTAATTTAAGAATTCAGCGAAATTCTCTCACATTTGTTCAATTTACGTCGCTGATATTTCAGATAGCGTATTGGGCTAAGCGGCATCTCAAAGCGCAAGAAATGGCGAGTAAAATGCACTGTTAAACTTCTAGGGTAGGGCAAACAGAGACCCGATTAGATCATTTTATATTATGGTTAATTTAAGAATTCAGCGAAATTCTCTCACATTTGTTCAATTTATGTCGCTGATATTTCAGATAGCGTATTGGGCTAAGCGGCATCTCAAGGCGCAAGAAATGGCGAGTAAAATGCACTATTAAACTTCTAGGGTAGGGCAAACAGAGACCCGATTAGGTCATTTCATATTATGGTTAATTTAAGAATTCAGAAAAATTCTATCACATTTGTTCAATTTACGTCGCTCCTATTTCAGATAGCGTACCCGGATAGGCGGCATCTTAAAGCGCGAGGAATGGCGAGTAAAATGCACTATTAAACTTCTATGATACGGCAATCAGAGACCCGATTAGATCACTTTATATTTTGGTTAATATAAGAATTCAGCGAAATTCTATCACATTTGTTCAATTTACGTCGCTCCTATGTCAGATAGCGTACTGGGCTAGGCGGCAACTTAAAGCGCGTGGAATGGCGAGTAAAATGCACTATTAAACTTCTATGATAGGGCAATCAGAGACCCGATTAGATCATTTTATATTTTGGTTAATATAAGAATTCAGCGAAATTCTATCACATTTGTTCAATTTACGTCGCTCCTATTTCAGATAGCGTACTGGGCTAAGCGGCATCTCAAAGCGCAAGATATGGCGAGTAAAACGCACTATTAAACTTCTAGGGTAGGGCAAACAGAGACCCGATTAGATCATTTTATATTACGGTTAATATAAGAATTCAGCGTAATTCTGTCACATTTGTTCAACTTACGTAGCTCCTATTTCAGATAGCGTACTGGGCTCGGCGGCAACTTAAAGCGCGTGGAATGGCGAGTAAAATGCACTCTTAATCTTCTATTATAGGGCAATCAGAGACCCGATTAGATCGTTTTATATTTTGGTTATTATAAGATTTCAGCGAAATTCTATCACATTTGTTCAATTTACGTCGCTCCTATTTCAGATAGCGTACTGGGCTAAGCGGCATCTCAAAGCGCAAGATATGGCGAGTAAAACGCACTATTAAACTTCTAGGGTAGGGCAAACAGAGACCCGATTAGATCATTTTATATTACGGTTAATATAAGAATTCAGCGTAATTCTGTCACATTTGTTCAACTTACGTAGCTCCTATTTCAGATAGCGTACTGGGCTCGGCGGCAACTTAAAGCGCGTGGAATGGCGAGTAAAATGCACTCTTAATCTTCTATTATAGGGCAATCAGAGACCCGATTAGATCATTTTATATTTTGGTTATTATAAGATTTCAGCGAAATTCTATCACATTTGTTCAATTTACGTCGCTCCTATTTCAGATAGCGTATTGGGCTAAGCGGCATCTCAAAGCGCATGAAATGGCGAGTACAATGCACTATTAAACTTCTAGGGTAGGGCAAACAGAGACCCCATTAGATCATTTTATATTATGGTTAATTTAAGAATTCAGCGCAATTCTATCACATTTGTTCAATTTACGTTGCTCCTATTTCAGATAGCGTACTGGGCTAGGCGGCATCTTAAAGCGCGTGGCATGACGAGTAAAATGCACTATTAAACTTCTATGATAGGGCAATCAGAGACCCGATTAGATCATCTTATATTTTGGTTAATATAAGAATTCAGCGAAATTCTATCACATTTGTTCAATTTACGTCGATCCTATTTCAGATAGCTTATTGGGCTAAGCGGCATCGCAAAGCGCATGAATTGACGAGTGAAATGCACTATTAAACTTCTTGGGTAGGGCGAACAAAGACCCGATTAGATCATTTTACATTAAGGTTAATATAAGAATTCAGCGAAATTCTATCACATTTGTTCAATTTACATCGCTCCTATTTCAGATAGCGACTTGTGCTAAGCGGCATCTCAAAGCGCAGGAAATGGCGAGTAAAATGCACTATTAAACTTCTAGGGTAGGGCAAACAGAGACCAGTTTAGATCACTTTATATTATGGTTAATTTAAGAATTCAGCGAAATTCTATCTCATTTGTACATTTACGTCGATTCTATTGCAGATAGCGTATTGGGCTAAGCGGCATCTCAAAGCGCATGAAATGGCGAGTAAAATGCACTATTAAACTTCTATGGTAATGCAAACAGAGACCCGATTAGATCATTTTATATTACGGTTAATATAAGAATTCAGCGTAATTCTATCACATTTGTTCTACATACGTCGCTCCTATTTCAGATAGTGTACTGGGCTAGGCGGCATCTTAAAGCGCGTGGAAGGGCGAGCAAAATGCACTACTAAACTTCTATGATAGGGCAATCAGAGTCCCGTTTAGATCATTTTATATTTTGTTTAATATAAGATTTCAGGGAAATTCTATCACGTTTGTTCAATTTACGTCGCTCCTATTTCAGATAGCTATTGGGCTAAGCGGCATCTCAAAGCGCATGAAATGACGAGAGAAATGCACTATTAAACTTCTTGGGTAGGGCGAACAGAGACCTGATTACATCATTTTATATTATGGTTAATTTAAGAATTCAGCAAAATTCTATCACATTTGTTCAATTTACGTCGCTCCTATTTCAGACAGCGTACTGGGCTAGGCGGCATCTTAAAGCGCGTGGAATGACGAGTAAAATGCACTATTAAACTTCTATGATAGGGCAATCAGAGACCCGATTAGATCATTTTATATTTTGGTTAATATAAGAATTCAGCGAAATTCTATCACATTTGTTCAATTTACGTCGATCCTATTTCAGATAGCTTATTGGGCTAAGCGGCATCTCAAAGCGCATGAAGTGGCGAGTAAAATGCACTATTAAACTTCTAGGGTAGGGCGAACAAGGTCCCGATTAGATTATTTTACATTAAGGTTAATATAAGAATTCAGCGAAATTCTATCACATTTGTTCAATTTACATCGCTCCTATTTCAGATAGCGACTTGTGCTAAGCGGCATCTCAAAGCGCAGGAAATGGCGAGTAAAATGCACTATTAAACTTCTAGGGTAGGGCAAACAGAGACCCCATTAGATCATTTTATATTATGGTTAATTTAAGAATTCAGCGAAATTCTCTCACATTTGTTCAATTTACGTCGCTGATATTTCAGATAGCGTATTGGGCTAAGCGGCATCTCAAAGCGCAAGAAATGGCGAGTAAAATGCACTATTAAACTTCTAGGGTAGGGCAAACAGAGACCCGATTAGGTCTTTTCATATTATGGTTAATTTAAGAATTCAGAAAAATTCTATCACATTTGTTCAATTTACGTCGCTCCTATTTCAGATAACGTACTCGGATAGGCGGCATCTTAAAGCGCGAGGAATGGCGAGTAAAATGCACTATTAAACTTCTATGATAGGGCAATCAGAGACCCGATTAGATCATTTTATATTTTGGTTAATATAAGAATTCAGCGAAATTCTATCACATTTGTTTAATTTACGTCGCTCCTATGTCAGATAGCGTACTGGGCTAGGCGGCAACTTAAAGCGCGTGGAATGGCGAGTAAAATGCACTATTAAACTTCTATGATAGGGCAATCAGAGACCCGATTAGATCATTTTATATTTTGGTTAATATAAGAATTCAGCGAAATTCTATCACATTTGTTCAATTTACGTCGCTCCTATTTCAGATAGCGTACTGGGCTAAGCGGCATCTCAAAGCGCAAGATATGGCGAGTAAAACGCACTATTAAACTTCTAGGGTAGGGCAAACAGAGACCCGATTAGATCATTTTATATTATGGTTAATTTAAGAATTCAACAAAATTCTATCACATTTGTTCAATTTACGTCGTTCCTATTTCAGATAGCATACTGGGCTAGGCGGCAACTTAAAGCGCGCGGAATGGCGAGTAAAATGCACTATTAAACTTCTATGATAGGGCAATCTGAGACCCGATTAGATCATTTTATGTTATGGTTAATTTAAGAATTCAGCGAAATTCTATCACATTTGTTCAATTTACATCGCTCCTATTTCAGATAGCGTATTGAGCTAAGCGGCATCTCAATGCGCATGAAATGGCCAGTAAAATGCACTATTAAACTTCTAGGATAAGGCAAACGGAGACCCGATTAGACCATTTCATATTACGGTTAATATAAGAATTCAGCGTTATTCTATCACATTTGTTCAACTTACGTCGTTCCTATTTCAGATAGCGTACTCGGATAGGCGGCATCTTAAAGCGCGAGGAATGGCGAGTAAAATGCACTATTAAACTTCTATGATAGGGCAATCAGAGACCCGATTAGATCATTTTATATTATGGTTAATTTAAGAATTCAGCAAAATTCTATCACATTTGTTCAATTTACGTCGTTCCTATTTCAGATAGCATACTGGGCTAGGCGGCAACTTAAAGCGCGCGGCATGGCGAGTAAAATGCACTATTAAACTTCTATGATAGGGCAATCAGACACCCGATTAGATCATTTTATATTATGGTTAATTTAAGAATTCAGCGATATTCTATCACATTTGTTCAATTTACATCGCTCCTATTTCAGATAGCGTATTGGGCTAAGCGGCATCTCAATGCGCATGAAATGGCCAGTAAAATGCACTATTAAACTTCTAGGATAAGGCAAACGGAGACCCGACTAGACCATTTCATATTACGGTTAATATAAGAATTCAGCGTTATTCTATCACATTTGTTCAACTTACGTCGTTCCTATTTCAGATAGCATACTGGGCTAGGCGGCAACTTAAAGCGCGCGGAATGGCGAGTAAAATGCACTATTAAACTTCTATGATAGGGCAATCAGAGACCCGATTAGATCATTTTATATTATGGTTAATTTAAGAATTCAGCGAAATTCTATCACATTTGTTCAATTTACGTCGCTCCAATTTCAGATAGCTTATTGGGCTAAGCGGCATCGCAAAGCGCATGAATTGACGAGTGAAATGCACTATTAAACTTCTTGGGTAGGGCGTACAAAGACCCGATTAGATCATTTTACATTAAGGTTAATATAAGAATTCAGCGAAATTCTATCACATTTGTTCAATTTACATCGCTCCTATTTCAGATATCGTAGTGGGCTAAGCGGCATCTCAAAGTGCAAGAAATGGCGAGTAAACTGCACTATTAAACTTCTAGGGTAGGGCAAACAGAGACCCGATTAGATCATTTTATATTATGGTTAATTTAAGAATTCTGCGAATTTCTATCACATTTGTTCAATTTACGTTGCTCCTATTTCAGATAGCGTATTGGGCTAAGCGGTATCACAAAGCGCAAGAAATGGCGAGTAAAATGCACTATTAAACTTCTAGGGTAGGGCAAACAGAGACCAGTTTAGATCATTTTATATTATGGTTAATTTAAGAATTCTGCGAATTTCTATCACATTTGTTGAATTTACGTTGCTCCTATTTCAGATAGCGTGTTGGGCTAAGCGGTATCACAAAGGGCAAGAAATGGCGAGTAAACTGCACTATTAAACATCTAGGGTAGGGCAAACAGAGACCCGATTAGATCATTTTATATTATGGTTAATTTAAGAATTCTGCGAATTTCTATCACATTTGTTCAATTTACGTCGCTCCTATTTCAGATAGCGTACCCGGATAGGCGGCATCTTAAAGCGCGAGGAATGGCGAGTAAAACGAACTATTAAACTTCTATGATAGGGCAATCAGAGACCCGATTAGATCATTTTATATTTTGGTTAATATAAGAATTCAGCGAAATTCTATCACATTTGTTTAATTTACGTCGCTCCTATTTCAGATAGCGTATTGGGATAAGCGGCATCTCAAAGCGCATGAAATGCTGAGTAAAATGCGCTATTAAACTTCTGGGGTAGGGCAATCAGAGACCCGATTAGATCATTTTATATTATGGTTAATTTAAGGATTCAGCAAAATTCTATCACATTTGTTCAATTTACGTCGTTCCTATTTCAGATAGCATACTGGGCTAGGCGGCAACTTAAAGCGCGCGGAATGGCGAGTAAAATGCACTATTAAACTTCTATGATAGGGCAATCAGAGACCCGATTAGATCATTTTATATTGTGGTTAATTTAAGAATTCAGCGAAATTCTATCACATTTGTTCAATTTACATCGCTCCTATTTCAGATAGCGTATTGGGCTAAGCGGCATCTCAATGCGCATGAAATGGCCAGTAAAATGCACTATTAAACTTCTAGGATAAGGCAAACGGAGACCCGATTAGACCATTTCATATTACGGTTAATATAAGAATTCAGCGTTATTCTATCACATTTGTTCAACTTACGTCGTTCCTATTTCAGATAGCGTACTGGGCTAGGCGGCATCTTAAAGCGCGTGGAATGGCGAGCAAAATGCACTCTTAATCTTCTATGATAGGGCAATCAGAGACCCGATTAGATCATTTTATATTTTGGTTAATATAAGAATTCAGCGAAATTCTATCACATTTGTTCAATTTACGTCGCTCCTATTTCAGATAGCGTACTGGGCTAGGCGGCATCTTAAAGCGCGTGGAATGACGAGTAAAATGCACTATTAAACTTCTATGATAGGGCAATCAGAGACCCGATTAGATCATTTTATATTTTGGTTAATATAAGAATTCAGCGAAATTCTATCACATTTGTTCAATTTACGTCGTTCCTATTTCAGATAGCGTACTGGGCTAGGCGGCATCTTAAAGCGTGTGTAATGGCGAGTAAAATGCACTATTAAACTTCTATGATAGGGCAATCAGAGACCCGATTAGATCATTTTATATTTTGGTTAATATAAGAATTCAGCGAAATTCTATCACAATTGTTCAATTTACGTCGCTCCAATTTCAGATAGCTTATTGGGCTAAGCGGCATCGCAAAGCGCATGAATTGACGAGTGAAATGCACTATTAAACTTCTTGGGTAGGGCGTACAAAGACCCGATTAGATCATTTTACATTAAGGTTAATATAAGAATTCAGCGAAATTCTATCACATTTGTTCAATTTACATCGCTCCTATTTCAGATAGCGTCTTGTGCTAAGCGGCATCTCAAAGCGCAGGAAATGGCGAGTAAAATGCACTATTAAACTTCTAGGGTAGGGCAAACAGAGACCCCATTAGATCATTTTATATTATGGTTAATTTAAGAATTCAGCGAAATTCTCTCACATTTGTTCAATTTATGTCGCTGATATTTCAGATAGCGTATTGGGCTAAGCGGCATCTCAAAGCGCAAGAAATGGCGAATAAAATGCACTATTAAACTTCTAGGGTAGGGCAAACAGAGACCCGATTAGGTCATTTCATATTATGGTTAATTTAAGAATTCAGAAAAATTCTATCACATTTGTTCAATTTACGTCGCTCCTATTTCAGATAGCGTACCCGGATAGGCGGCATCTTAAAGCGCGAGGAATGGCGAGTAAAATGCACTATTAAACTTCTATGATACGGCAATCAGAGACCCGATTAGATCACTTTATATTTTGGTTAATATAAGAATTCAGCGAAATTCTATCACATTTGTTTAATTTACGTCGCTCCTATGTCAGATAGCGTACTGGGCTAGGCGGCAACTTAAAGCGCGTGGAATGGCGAGCAAAATGCACTATTAAACTTCTATGATAGGGCAATCAGAGACCCGATTAGATCATTTTATATTTTGGTTAATATAAGAATTCAGCGAAATTCTATCACATTTGTTCAATTTACGTCGCTCCTATTTCAGATAGCGTATTGGGCTAAGCGGCATCTCAAAGCGCATGAAATGGCGAGTACAATGCACTATTAAACTTCTAGGGTAGGGCAAACAGAGACCCCATTAGATCATTTTATATTATGGTTAATTTAAGAATTCAGCGCAATTCTATCACATTTGTTCAATTTACGTTGCTCCTATTTCAGATAGCGTACTGGGCTAGGCGGCATCTTAAAGCGCGTGGCATGACGAGTAAAATGCACTATCAAACTTCTATGATAGGGCAATCAGAGACCCGATTAGATCATCTTATATTTTGGTTAAAGTAAGAATTCAGCGAAATTCTATCACATTTGTTCAATTTACGTCGATCCTATTTCAGATAGCTTATTGGGCTAAGCGGCATCGCAAAGCGCATGAATTGACGAGTGAAATGCACTATTAAACTTCTTGGGTAGGGCGAACAAAGACCCGATTAGATCATTTTACATTAAGGTTAATATAAGAATTCAGCGAAATTCTATCACATTTGTTCAATTTACATCGCTCCTATTTCAGATAGCGATTTGTGCTAAGCGGCATCTCAAAGCGCAGGAAATGGCGAGTAAAATGCACTATTAAACTTCTAGGGTAGGGCAAACAGAGACCCAATTAGATCATTTTATATTATGGTTAATTTAAGAATTCAGCGAAATTCTCTCACATTTGTTCAATTTACGTCGCTGATATTTCAGATAGCGTATTGGGCTAAGCGGCATCTCAAAGCGCAAGAAATGGCGAGTAAAATGCACTATTAAACTTCTAGGGTAGGGCAAACAGAGACCCGATTAGGTCATTTCATATTATGGTTAATTTAAGAATTCAGAAAAATTCTATCACATTTGTTCAATTTACGTCGCTCCTATTTCAGATAGCGTTCCCGGATAGGCGGCTTCTTAAAGCGCGAGGAATGGCGAGTAAAATGCACTATTAAACTTCTATGATAGGGCAATCAGAGACCCGATTAGATCATTTTATATTTTGGTTAATATAAGAATTCAGCGAAATTCTATCACATTTGTTTAATTTACGTCGCTCCTATTTCAGATAGCGTATTGGGATAAGCGGCATCTCAAAGCGCATGAAATGCCGAGTAAAATGCGCTATTAAACTTCTAGGATAAGGCAAACGGAGACCCGATTAGACCATTTCATATTACGGTTAATATAAGAATTCAGCGTTATTCTATCACATTTGTTCAACTTACGTCGTTCCTATTTCAGATAGCGTACTCGGATAGGCGGCATCTTAAAGCGCGAGGAATGGCGAGTAAAATGCACTATTAAACTTCTATGATAGGGCAATCAGAGACCCGATTAGATCATTTTATAATTTGGTTAATATAAGAATTCAGCGAAATTCTATCACATTTGTTTAATTTACGTCGCTCCTATTTCAGATAGCGTATTGGGATAAGCGGCATCTCAAAGCGCATGAAATGCCGAGTAAAATGCGCTATTAAACTTCTAGGGTAGGGCAATCAGAGACCCGATTAGATCATTTTATATTATGGTTAATTTAAGAATTCAGCAAAATTCTATCACATTTGTTCAATTTACGTCGTTCCTATTTCAGATAGCATACTGGGCTAGGCGGCAACTTAAAGCGCGCGGCATGGCGAGTAAAATGCACTATTAAACTTCTATGATAGGGCAATCAGACACCCGATTAGATCATTTTATATTATGGTTAATTTAAGAATTCAGCGATATTCTATCACATTTGTTCAATTTACATCGCTCCTATTTCAGATAGCGTATTGGGCTAAGCGGCATCTCAATGCGCATGAAATGGCCAGTAAAATGCACTATTAAACTTCTAGGATAAGGCAAACGGAGACCCGACTAGACCATTTCATATTACGGTTAATATAAGAATTCAGCGTTATTCTATCACATTTGTTCAACTTACGTCGTTCCTATTTCAGATAGCATACTGGGCTAGGCGGCAACTTAAAGCGCGCGGAATGGCGAGTAAAATGCACTATTAAACTTCTATGATAGGGCAATCAGAGACCCGATTAGATCATTTTATATTATGGTTAATTTAAGAATTCAGCGAAATTCTATCACATTTGTTCAATTTACGTCGCTCCAATTTCAGATAGCTTATTGGGCTAAGCGGCATCGCAAAGCGCATGAATTGACGAGTGAAATGCACTATTAAACTTCTTGGGTAGGGCGTACAAAGACCCGATTAGATCATTTTACATTAAGGTTAATATAAGAATTCAGCGAAATTCTATCACATTTGTTCAATTTACATCGCTCCTATTTCAGATATCGTAGTGGGCTAAGCGGCATCTCAAAGTGCAAGAAATGGCGAGTAAACTGCACTATTAAACTTCTAGGGTAGGGCAAACAGAGACCCGATTAGATCATTTTATATTATGGTTAATTTAAGAATTCTGCGAATTTCTATCACATTTGTTCAATTTACGTCGCTCCTATTTCAGATAGCGTACCCGGATAGGCGGCATCTTAAAGCGCGAGGAATGGCGAGTAAAATGCACTATTATACTTATATGATAGGGCAATCAGAGACCCGATTAGATCATTTTATATCTTGGTTAATATAAGAATTCAGCGAAATTCTATCACATTTGTTTAATTTACGTCGCTCCTATTTCAGCTAGCGTATTGGGATAAGCGGCATCTCAAAGCGCATGAAATGCTGAGTAAAATGCACTATTAATCTTCTAGGGTAGGGCAATCAGAGACCCCATTAGATCATTTTATATTATGGTTAATTTAAGGATTCAGCAAAATTCTATCACATTTGTTCAATTTACGTGGTTCCTATTTCAGATAGCATACTGGGCTAGGCGGCAACTTAAAGCGCGCGGAATGGCGAGTAAAATGCACTATTAAACTTCTATGATAGGGCAATCAGAGACCCGATTAGATCATTTTATATTGTGGTTAATTTAAGAATTCAGCGAAATTCTATCACATTTGTTCAATTTACATCGCTCCTATTTCAGATAGCGTATTGGGCTAAGCGGCATCTCAATGCGCATGAAATGTCCAGTAAAATGCACTATTAAACTTCTAGGATAAGGCAAACGGAGACCCGATTAGACCATTTCATATTACGGTTAATATATGAATTCAGCGTTATTCTATCACATTTGTTCAACTTACGTCGCTCCTATTTCAGATAGCGTACTGGGCTAGGCGGCATCTTAAAGCGCGTGGAATGGCGAGCAAAATGCACTCTTAAACTTCTATGATAGGGCAATCAGAGACCCGATTAGATCATTTCATATTTTGGTTAATATAAGAATTCAGCGAAATTCTATCACATTTGTTCAATTTACGTCGCTCCTATTTCAGATAGCGTATTGGGCTAAGCGGCATCTCAAAGCGCAAGACATGGCGAGTAAAATGCACTATTAAACTTCTAGGGTAGGGCAAACAGAGACCCCATTAGATCATTTTATATTATGGTTAATTTAAGAATTCAGCGAAATTCTATCACATTTGTTCAATTTACGTTGCTCCTATTTCAGATAACGTACTGGGCTAGGCGGCATCTTAAAGCGCGTGGAAGGGCGAGCAAAATGCACTACTAAACTTCTATGGTAGGGCAATCAGTGTCCCGTTTAGATCATTTTATATTTTGTTTAATATAAGATTTCAGGGAAATTCTATCACATTTGTTCAATTTACGTCGCTCCTATTTCAGATAGCTATTGGGCTAAGCGGCATCTCAAAGCGCATGAAATGGCGAGAAAATGCACTATTAAACTTCTAGGCTAGGGCGAACAGAGACCTGATTAGATCATTTTATATTATGGTTAATTCAAGAATTCTTCGAAAATCTATCACAATTGTTCTATTTACGTCGCTCCTATTGCAGATAGCGTATTGGGCTAAGCGGCATCTCAAAGCGCATGAAATGGAGAGTGAAATGCACTATTAAACTTCTAGGATAGGGCGAACAGAGACCCCATTAGATCATTTTATATTATGGTTAATTTAAGAATTCAGCGAAATTCTCTCACATTTGTTCAATTTACGTCGCTGATATTTCAGATAGCGTATTGGGCTAAGCGGCATCTTAAAGCGTGTGTAATGGCGAGTAAAATGCACTATTAAACTTCTATGATAGGGCAATCAGAGACCCGATTAGATCATTTTATATTTTGGTTAATATAAGAATTCAGCGAAATTCTCTCACATTTGTTCAATTTACGTCGCTGATATTTCAGACAGCGTATTGGACTAAGCGGCATCTCAAAGCGCAAGACATGTCGAGTAAAATGCACTATTAAACTTCTAGGATGGGGCAAACAGAGACCCGATAAGATCATTTTATATTATGGTTAATTTCAGAATTCAGCGAAATTCTCTCACATTTGTTCAATTTACGTCGCTCCTATGTCAGATAGCGTATTGGGCTAAGCGGCATCTCAAAGCGCATGAAATGACGAGTGAAATGCACTATTAAACTTCTAGGGTAGGGCGAACAAAGACCCGATTAGATCATTTTACATTGAGGTTAATATAAGAATTCAGCGAAATTCTATCACATTTGTTCAATTTACGTCGCTCCTATTTCAGATAGCGTATTGGGCTATGCGGCATCTCAAAGCGCATGAAATGGCGAGTAAAATGCACAATTAAACTTCTAGGATAAGGCAAACAGAGACCCGATTAGATCATTTTATATTACGGTAAATATAAGTATTCAGCGTAACCCTGTCACATTTGTTCAACTTACGTAGCTCCTATTTCAGATAGCGTACTGGGCTAAGCGGTAACTTAAAGCGCGTGGAATGTCGAGTAAAATACACTATCAAACTTCTATGATAGGGCAATCAGAGACCCGATTAGATCATTTTATATTTTGGTTAATCTAAGAATTCAGCGAAATTCTATCACATTTGTTCAACTTACGTAGCTCCTATTTCAGATAGCGTACTGGGCTAGGCGGCAACTTAAAGCGCGTGGAATGGCGAGTAAAATGCACTGTTAAACCTCTAGGGTAGGGCAAACAGAGACCCGATTAGATCATTTCATATTATGGTTTATTTAAGAATTCAGCGAAATTCTATCACATTTGTTCAATTTACGTCGCTCCTATGTCAGATAGCGTATTGGGCTAAGCGGCATCTTAAAGCGCGTGGAATGGCGAGTAAAATGCACTATTAAACTTCTATGATAGGGCAATCAGAGACCCGATTAGATCATTTTATATTTTGGTTAATATAAGAATTCAGCGAAATTCTCTCACATTTGTTCAATTTACGTCGCTGATATTTCAGACAGCGTATTGGACTAAGCGGCATCTCAAAGCGCAAGACATGTCGAGTAGAATGCACTATTAAACTTCTAGGGTAGGGCAAACAGAGACCCGATAAGATCATTTTATATTATGGTTAATTTCAGAATTCAGCGAAATTCTCTCACATTTGTTCAATTTACGTCGCTCCTATGTCAGATAGCGTATTGGGCTAAGCGGCATCTCAAAGCGCATGAAATGACGAGTGAAATGCACTATTAAACTTCTAGGGTAGGGCGAACAAAGACCCGATTTGATCATTTTACATTGAGGTTAATATAAGAATTCAGCGAAATTCTATCACATTTGTTCAATTTACGTCGCTGATATTTCAGACAGCGTATTGGACTAAGCGGCATCTCAAAGCGCAAGACATGTCGAGTAAAATGCACTATTAAACTTCTAGGGTAGGGCAAACAGAGACCCGATAAGATCATTTTATATTATGGTTAATTTCAGAATTCAGCGAAATTCTCTCACATTTGTTCAATTTACGTGGCTGATATTTCAGATAGCGTATTGGGCTAAGCGGCATCTCAAAGCGCATGAAATGACGAGTGAAATGCACTATTAAACTTCTAGGGTAGGGCGAACAAAGACCCGATTAGATCATTTTACATTGAGGTTAATATAAGAATTCAGCGAAATTCTATCACATTTGTTCAATTTACGTCGCTCCTATTTCAGATAGCGTATTGGGCTAAGCGGCATCTCAAAGCGCATGAAATGACGAGTGAAATGCACTATTAAACTTCTAGGGTAGGGCGAACAAAGACCCGATTAGATCATTTTACATTGAGGTTAATATAAGAATTCAGCGAAATTCTATCACATTTGTTCAACTTACGTAGCTCCTATTTCAGATAGCGTACTGGGCTAGGCGGCAACTTAAAGCGCGTGGAATGTCGAGTAAAATACACTATCAAACTTCTATGATAGGACAATCAGAGACCCGATTAGATCATTTTATATTTTGGTTAATTTAAGAATTCAGCGAAATTCTATCACATTTGTTCAATTTGCGTCGCTCCTATTTCAGATAGCTTATTGGGCTAAGCGGCATCGCAAAGCGCATGAAATGACGAGTAAAATTCACTATTTAACTTCTAGGGTAGGGCAAACAGAGACCCGATTAGATCATTTTATATTACGGTTAATATAAGAATTCAGCGTAATTCTGTCACATTTGTTCAACTTACGTAGCTCCTATTTCAGATAGCGTACTGGGCTAGGCGGCAACTTAAAGCGCGTGGAATGGCGAGTAAAATGCACTATTAAACTTCTATGATAGGGCAATCAGAGACCCGATTAGATCATTTTATATTTTGGTTAATATAAGGATTCAGCGAAATTCCATCACATTTGTTCAATTTACGTCGCTCCTATGTCAGATAGCGTATTGGGCTAAGCGGCATCTCAAAGCGCATGAAATGGCGAGTAAAATGCACTATTAAACTTCTAGGGTAGGGCAAACAGAGACCCCATTAGATCATTTTATATTATGGTTAATTTAAGAATTCAGCGAAATTCTATCACATTTGTTCAATTTACGTCGCTGATATTTCAGATAGCGTATTGGGCTAAGCGGCATCTTAAAGCGTGTGTAATGGCGAGCAAAATGCACTATTAAACTTCTATGATAGGGCAATCAGAGACCCGATTAGATCATTTTATATTTTGGTTAATATAAGAATTCAGCGAAATTCTCTCACATTTGTTCAATTTACGTGGCTGATATTTCAGATAGCGTATTGGGCTAAGCGGCATCTCAAAGCGCATGAAATGACGAGTGAAATGCACTATTAAACTTCTAGGGTAGGGCGAACAAAGACCCGATTAGATCATTTTACATTGAGGTTAATATAAGAATTCAGCGAAATTCTATCACATTTGTTCAATTTACGTCGCTCCTATTTCAGATAGCGTATTCAGCTATGCGGCATCTCAAAGCGCATGAAATGGCGAGTAAAATGCACTATTAAACTTCTAGGATAAGGCAAACAGAGACCCGCTTAGATCATTTTATATTACGGTAAATATAAGAATTCAGCGTAATTCTGTCACATTTGTTCAACTTACGTAGCTCCTATTTCAGATAGCGTATTGGGCTAAGCGGCATCTCAACGCGCAAGAAATGGAGAGTAAAATGCACTATTAAACTTCTAGGGTAGGGCAAACAGAGACCCGATTAGGTCATTTCATATTATGGTTAATTTAAGAATTCAGAAAAATTCTATCATATTTGTTCAATTTACGTCGCTCCTATTTCAGATAGCGTACCCGGATAGGCGGCATCTTAAAGCGCGAGGAATGGCGAGTAAAATGCACTATTATACTTATATGATAGGGCAATCAGAGACCCGATTAGATCATTTTATATCTTGGTTAATATAAGAATTCAGCGAAATTCTATCACATTTGTTTAATTTGCGTCGCTCCTATTTCAGCTAGCTTATTGGGATAAGCGGCATCTCAAAACGCATGAAATGCTGAGTAAAATGCACTATTAATCTTCTAGGGTAGGGCAATCAGAGACCCCATTAGATCATTTTATATTATGGTTAATTTAAGGATTCAGCAAAATTCTATCACATTTGTTCAAATTACGTCGTTCCTATTTCAGATAGCATACTGGGCTAGGCGGCAACTTAAAGCGCGCGGAATGGCGAGTAAAATGCACTATTAAACTTCTATGATAGGGCAATCAGATACCCGATTAGATCATTTTATATTGTGGTTAATTTAAGAATTCAGCGAAATTCTATCACATTTGTTCAATTTACATCGCTCCTATTTCAGATAGCGTATTGGGCTAAGCGGCATCTCAATGCGCATGAAATGTCCAGTAAAATGCACTATTAAACTTCTAGGATAAGGCAAACGGAGACCCGATTAGACCATTTCATATTACGGTTAATATATGAATTCAGCGTTATTCTATCACATTTGTTCAACTTACGTCGCTCCTATTTCAGATAGCGTACTGGGCTAGGCGGCATCTTAAAGCGCGTGGAATGGCGAGCAAAATGCACTCTTAAACTTCTATGATAGGGCAATCAGAGACCCGATTAGATCATTTCATATTTTGGTTAATATAAGAATTCAGCGAAATTCTATCACATTTGTTCAATTTACGTCGCTCCTATTTCAGATAGCGTACTGGGCTAGGCGGCATCTTAAAGCGCGTGGAAGGGCGAGCAAAATACACTACTAAACTTCTATGGTAGGGCAATCAGTGTCCCGTTTAGATCATTTTATATTTTGTTTAATATAAGATTTCAGGGAAATTCTATCACATTTGTTCAATTTACGTCGCTCCTATTTCAGATAGCTATTGGGCTAAGCGGCATCTCAAAGCGCATGAAATGGCGAGAAAATGCACTATTAAACTTCTAGGCTAGGGCGAACAGAGACCTGATTAGATCATTTTATATTATGGTTAATTCAAGAATTCTTCGAAAATCTATCACAATTGTTCTATTTACGTCGCTCCTATTGCAGATAGCGTATTGGGCTAAGCCGCATCTCAAAGCGCATGAAATGGATAGTGAAATGCACTATTAAACTTCTAGGATAGGGCGAACAGAGACCCGATTAGATCATTTTACATTAAGGTTAATACAAGTATTCAGGGAAATTCTATCACGTTTGTTCAATTTACGTCGCTCCTGTTTCAGATAGCGTATTGGGCTAAGCGGCATCTCAAAGCGCATAAAATGGCGAGTAAAATGCACTGTTAAACTTCTAGGGTAGGGCAAACAGAGACCCGATTAGATCATTTCATATTATGGTTTATTTAAGAATTCAGAAAAATTCTATCACATTTGTCCAATTTACGTCGCTCCTATTTCAGATAGCTTATTCAGCTAAGCGGCATCTCAAAGCGCATGAAATGACGTGTGAAATGCACTAGTAATCTTCTAGGGTAGGGCGAACAGAGACCCGATTACATCATTTTACATTAAGGTTAATATAAGAATTCAGCGAGATTCTCTCACATTTGTTCAATTTACATCGCTCCTATTTCAGATAGCGACTTGTGCTAAGCGGCATCTCAAAGCGGAGGAAATGGCGAGTAAAATGCACTATTAAACTTCTAGGGTAGGGCAAACAGAGACCCCATTAGATCATTTTATATTATGGTTAATTTAAGAATTCAGCGAAATTCTCTCACATTTGTTCAATTTGCGTCGCTCCTATTTCAGATAGCTAATTGGGCTAAGCGGCATCGCAAAGCGCATGAAATGACGAGTAAAATGCACTATTAAACTTCTAGGGTAGGGCAAACAGAGACCCGATTAGATCATTTTATATTACGGTTAATATAAGAATTCAGCGTAATTCTGTCACATTTGTTCAACTTACGTAGCTCCTATTTCAGATAGCGTACTGGGCTAGGCGGCAACTTAAAGCGCGTGGAATGGCGAGTAAAATGCACTATTAAACTTCTAGGGTAGGGCAATCAGAGACCCCATTAGATCATTTTATATTATGGTTAATTTAAGAATTCAGCGAAATTCTCTCACATTTGTTCAATTTACGTCGCTGATATTTCAGATAGCGTATTGGGCTAAGCGGCATCTCAAAGCGCAAGAAATGGCGAGTAAAATGCACTGTTAAACTTCTAGGGTAGGGCAAACAGAGACCCGATTAGATCATTTTATATTATGGTTAATTTAAGAATTCAGCGAAATTCTCTCACATTTGTTCAATTTATGTCGCTGATATTTCAGATAGCGTATTGGGCTAAGCGGCATCTCAAGGCGCAAGAAATGGCGAGTAAAATGCACTATTAAACTTCTAGGGTAGGGCAAACAGAGACCCGATTAGGTCATTTCATATTATGGTTAATTTAAGAATTCAGAAAAATTCTATCACATTTGTTCAATTTACGTCGCTCCTATTTCAGATAGCGTACCCGGATAGGCGGCATCTTAAAGCGCGAGGAATGGCGAGTAAAATGCACTATTAAACTTCTATGATACGGCAATCAGAGACCCGATTAGATCACTTTATATTTTGGTTAATATAAGAATTCAGCGAAATTCTATCACATTTGTTCAATTTACGTCGCTCCTATGTCAGATAGCGTACTGGGCTAGGCGGCAACTTAAAGCGCGTGGAATGGCGAGTAAAATGCACTATTAAACTTCTATGATAGGGCAATCAGAGACCCGATTAGATCATTTTATATTTTGGTTAATATAAGAATTCAGCGAAATTCTATCACATTTGTTCAATTTACGTCGCTCCTATTTCAGATAGCGTACTGGGCTAAGCGGCATCTCAAAGCGCAAGATATGGCGAGTAAAACGCACTATTAAACTTCTAGGGTAGGGCAAACAGAGACCCGATTAGATCATTTTATATTACGGTTAATATAAGAATTCAGCGTAATTCTGTCACATTTGTTCAACTTACGTAGCTCCTATTTCAGATAGCGTACTGGGCTCGGCGGCAACTTAAAGCGCGTGGAATGGCGAGTAAAATGCACTCTTAATCTTCTATTATAGGGCAATCAGAGACCCGATTAGATCATTTTATATTTTGGTTATTATAAGATTTCAGCGAAATTCTATCACATTTGTTCAATTTACGTCGCTCCTATTTCAGATAGCGTATTGGGCTAAGCGGCATCTCAAAGCGCATGAAATGGCGAGTACAATGCACTATTAAACTTCTAGGGTAGGGCAAACAGAGACCCCATTAGATCATTTTATATTATGGTTAATTTAAGAATTCAGCGCAATTCTATCACATTTGTTCAATTTACGTTGCTCCTATTTCAGATAGCGTACTGGGCTAGGCGGCATCTTAAAGCGCGTGGCATGACGAGTAAAATGCACTATTAAACTTCTATGATAGGGCAATCAGAGACCCGATTAGATCATCTTATATTTTGGTTAATATAAGAATTCAGCGAAATTCTATCACATTTGTTCAATTTACGTCGATCCTATTTCAGATAGCTTATTGGGCTAAGCGGCATCGCAAAGCGCATGAATTGACGAGTGAAATGCACTATTAAACTTCTTGGGGAGGGCGAACAAAGACCCGATTAGATCATTTTACATTAAGGTTAATATAAGAATTCAGCGAAATTCTATCACATTTGTTCAATTTACATCGCTCCTATTTCAGATAGCGACTTGTGCTAAGCGGCATCTCAAAGCGCAGGAAATGGCGAGTAAAATGCACTATTAAACTTCTAGGGTAGGGCAAACAGAGACCCAATTAGATCATTTTATATTATGGTTAATTTAAGAATTCAGCGAAATTCTCTCACATTTGTTCAATTTACGTCGCTGATATTTCAGATAGCGTATTGGGCTAAGCGGCATCTCAAAGCGCAAGAAATGGCGAGTAAAATGCACTATTAAACTTCTAGGGTAGGGCAAACAGAGACCAGTTTAGATCACTTTATATTATGGTTAATTTAAGAATTCAGCGAAATTCTATCTCATTTGTACATTTACGTCGATCCTATTGCAGATAGCGTATTGGGCTAAGCGGCATCTCAAAGCGCATGAAATGGCGAGTAAAATGCACTATTAAACTTCTATGGTAATGCAAACAGAGACCCGATTAGATCATTTTATATTACGGTTAATATAAGAATTCAGCGTAATTCTATCACATTTGTTCTACATACGTCGCTCCTATTTCAGATAGTGTACTGGGCTAGGCGGCATCTTAAAGCGCGTGGAAGGGCGAGCAAAATGCACTACTAAACTTCTATGATAGGGCAATCAGAGTCCCGTTTAGATCATTTTATATTTTGTTTAATATAAGATTTCAGGGAAATTCTATCACGTTTGTTCAATTTACGTCGCTCCTATTTCAGATAGCTATTGGGCTAAGCGGCATCTCAAAGCGCATGAAATGACGAGAGAAATGCACTATTAAACTTCTTGGGTAGGGCGAACAGAGACCCGATTACATCATTTTATATTATGGTTAATTTAAGAATTCAGCAAAATTCTATCACATTTGTTCAATTTACGTCGCTCCTATTTCAGACAGCGTACTGGGCTAGGCGGCATCTTAAAGCGCGTGGAATGACAAGTAAAATGCACTATTAAACTTCTATGATAGGGCAATCAGAGACCCGATTAGATCATTTTATATTTTGGTTAATATAAGAATTCAGCGAAATTCTATCACATTTGTTCAATTTACGTCGATCCTATTTCAGATAGCTTATTGGGCTAAGCGGCATCTCAAAGCGCATGAAGTGGCGAGTAAAATGCACTATTAAACTTCTAGGGTAGGGCGAACAAGGTCCCGATTAGATTATTTTACATTAAGGTTAATATAAGAATTCAGCGAAATTCTATCACATTTGTTCAATTTACATCGCTCCTATTTCAGATAGCGACTTGTGCTAAGCGGCACCTCAAAGCGCAAGAAATGGCGAGTAAAATGCACTATTAAACTTCTAGGGTAGGGCAAACAGAGACCACATTAGATCATTTTATATTATGGTTAATTTAAGAATTCAGCGAAATTCTATCACATTTGTTCAATTTACGTTGCTCCTATTTCAGATAGCGTACTGGGCTAGGCGGCATCTTAAAGCGCGTGGAATGACGAGTAAAATGCACTATTAAACTTCTATGATAGGGCAATCAGAGACCCGATTAGATCATCTTATATTTTGGTTAATATAAGAATTCAGCGAAATTCTATCACATTTGTTCAATTTACGTCGCTCCAATTTCAGATAGCTTATTGGGCTAAGCGGCATCGCAAAGCGCATGAATTGACGAGTGAAATGCACTATTAAACTTCTTGGGTAGGGCGTACAAAGACCCGATTAGATCATTTTACATTAAGGTTAATATAAGAATTCAGCGAAATTCTATCACATTTGTTCAATTTACATCGCTCCTATTTCAGATAGCGACTTGTGCTAAGCGGCATCTCAAAGCGCAGGAAATGGCGAGTAAAATGCACCATTAAACTTCTAGGGTAGGGCAAACAGAGACCCCATTAGATCATTTTATATTATGGTTAATTTAAGAATTCAGAAAAATTCTATCACATTTGTTCAATTTACGTCGCTCCTATTTCAGATAGCGTACCCGGATAGGCGGCATCTTAAAGCGCGAGGAATGGCGAGTAAAATGCGCTATTAAACTTCTATGATAGGGCAATCAGAGACCCGATTAGATCATTTTATATTATGGTTAATTTAAGAATTCAGCGAAATTCTCTCACATTTGTTCAATTTATGTCGCTGATATTTCAGATAGCGTATTGGGCTAAGCGGCATCTCAAAGCGCAAGAAATGGCGAGTAAAATGCACTATTAAACTTCTAGGGTTGGGCAAACAGAGACCCGATTAGGTCATTTCATATTATGGTTAATTTAAGAATTCAGAAAAATTCTATCACATTTGTTCAATTTACGTCGCTCCTATTTCAGATAGCGTACCCGGATAGGCGGCATCTTAAAGCGCGAGGAATGGCGAGTAAAATGCACTATTAAACTTCTATGATACGGCAATCAGAGACCCGATTAGATCACTTTATATTTTGGTTAATATAAGAATTCAGCGAAATTCTATCACATTTGTTCAATTTACGTCGCTCCTATTTCAGATAGCGTATTGGGCTAAGCGGCATCTCAAAGCGCATGAAATGGCGAGTACAATGCACTATTAAACTTCTAGGGTAGGGCAAACAGAGACCCCATTAGATCATTTTATATTATGGTTAATTTAAGAATTCAGCGCAATTCTATCACATTTGTTCAATTTACGTTGCTCCTATTTCAGATAGCGTACTGGGCTAGGCGGCATCTTAAAGCGCGTGGCATGACGAGTAAAATGCACTATCAAACTTCTATGATAGGGCAATCAGAGACCCGATTAGATCATCCTATATTTTGGTTAAAGTAAGAATTCAGCGAAATTCTATCACATTTGTTCAATTTACGTCGATCCTATTTCAGATAGCTTATTGGGCTAAGCGGCATCGCAAAGCGCATGAATTGACGAGTGAAATGCACTATTAAACTTCTTGGGTAGGGCGAACAAAGACCCGATTAGATCATTTTACATTAAGGTTAATATAAGAATTCAGCGAAATTCTATCACATTTGTTCAATTTACATCGCTCCTATTTCAGATAGCGATTTGTGCTAAGCGGCATCTCAAAGCGCAGGAAATGGCGAGTAAAATGCACTATTAAACTTCTAGGGTAGGGCAAACAGAGACCCAATTAGATCATTTTATATTATGGTTAATTTAAGAATTCAGCGAAATTCTCTCACATTTGTTCAATTTACGTCGCTGATATTTCAGATAGCGTATTGGGCTAAGCGGCATCTCAAAGCGCAAGAAATGGCGAGTAAAATGCACTATGAAACTTCTAGGGTAGGGCAAACAGAGACCCGATTAGGTCATTTCATATTATGGTTAATTTAAGAATTCAGAAAAATTCTATCACATTTGTTCAATTTACGTCGCTCCTATTTCAGATAGCGTTCCCGGATAGGCGGCTTCTTAAAGCGCGAGGAATGGCGACTAAAATGAGCTATTAAACTTCTATGATAGGGCAATCAGAGACCCGATTAGGTCATTTTATATTTTGGTTAATATAAGAATTCAGCGAAATTCTATCACATTTGTTTAATTTACGTCGCTCCTATTTCAGATAGCGTATTGGGATAAGCGGCATCTCAAAGCGCATGCAATGCTGAGTAAAATGCGCTATTAAACTTCTAGGGTAGGGCAATCAGAGACCCGATTAGATCATTTTATATTATGGTTAATTTAAGGATTCAGCAAAATTCTATCACATTTGTTCAATTTACGTCGTTCCTATTTCAGATAGCATACTGGGCTAGGCGGCAACTTAAAGCGCGCGGAATGGCGAGTAAAATGCACTATTAAACTTCTATGATAGGGCAATCAGAGACCCGATTAGATCATTTTATATTGTGGTTAATTTAAGAATTCAGCGAAATTCTACCACATTTGTTCAATTTACATCGCTCCTATTTCAGATAGCGTATTGGGCTAAGCGGCATCTCAATGCGCATGAAATGGCCAGTAAAATGCACTATTAAACTTCTAGGATAAGGCAAACGGAGACCCGATTAGACCATTTCATATTACGGTTAATATAAGAAATCAGCGTTATTCTATCACATTTGTTCAACTTACGTCGCTCCTATTTCAGATAGCGTACTGGGCTAGGCGGCATCTTAAAGCGCGTGGAATGTCGAACAAAATGCACTCTTAAACTTCTAGGGTGGGGCAAACAGAGACCAGTTTAGATCACTTTATATTATGGTTAATTTAAGAATTCAGCGAAATTCTATCTCATTTGTACATTTACGTCGATCCTATTGCAGATAGCGTATTGGGCTAAGCGGCATCTCAAAGCGCATGAAATGGCGAGTAAAATGCACTATTAAACTTCTATGGTAATGCAAACAGAGACCCGATTAGATCATTTTATATTACGGTTAATATAAGAATTCAGCGTAATTCTATCACATTTGTTCTACATACGTCGCTCCTATTTCAGATAGTGTACTGGGCTAGGCGGCATCTTAAAGCGCGTGGAAGGGCGAGCAAAATGCACTACTAAACTTCTATGATAGGGCAATCAGAGTCCCGTTTAGATCATTTTATATTTTGTTTAATATAAGATTTCAGGGAAATTCTATCACGTTTGTTCAATTTACGTCGCTCCTATTTCAGATAGCTATTGGGCTAAGCGGCATCTCAAAGCGCATGAAATGACGAGAGAAATGCACTATTAAACTTCTTGGGTAGGGCGAACAGAGACCCGATTACATCATTTTATATTATGGTTAATTTAAGAATTCAGCAAAATTCTATCACATTTGTTCAATTTACGTCGCTCCTATTTCAGATAGCGTACTGGGCTAGGCGGCATCTTAAAGCGCGTGGAATGACGAGTAAAATGCACTATTAAACTTCTATGATAGGGCAATCAGAGACCCGATTAGATAATTTTATATTTTGGTTAATATAAGAATTCAGCGAAATTCTATCACATTTGTTCAATTTACGTCGATCCTATTTCAGATAGCTTATTGGGCTAAGCGGCATCTCAAAGCGCATGAAGTGGCGAGTAAAATGCACTATTAAACTTCTAGGGTAGGGCGAACATGGTCCCGATTAGATTATTTTACATTAAGGTTAATATAAGAATTCAGCGAAATTCTATCACATTTGTTCAATTTACATCGCTCCTATTTCAGATAGCGACTTGTGCTAAGCGGCACCTCAAAGCGCAAGAAATGGCGAGTAAAATGCACTATTAAACTTCTAGGGTAGGGCAAACAGAGACCACAATAGATCATTTTATATTATGGTTAATTTAAGAATTCAGCGAAATTCTCTCACATTTGTTCAATTTATGTCGCTGATATTTCAGATAGCGTATTGGGCTAAGCGGCATCTCAAAGCGCAAGAAATGGCGAGTAAAATGCACTATTAAACTTCTAGGGTAGGGCAAACAGAGACCCGATTAGGTCATTTCATATTATGGTTAATTTAAGAATTCAGAAAAATTCTATCACATTTGTTCAATTTACGTCGCTCCTATTTCAGATAGCGTACCCGGATAGGCGGCATCTTAAAGCGCGAGGAATGGCGAGTAAAATGCACTATTAAACTTCTATGATCCGGCAATCAGAGACCCGATTAGATCACTTTATATTTTGGTTAATATACGAATTCAGCGAAATTCTATCACATTTGTTCAATTTACGCCGCTCCTATGTCAGATAGCGTACTGGGCTAGGCGGCAACTTAAAACGCGTGGAATGGCGAGTAAAATGCACTATTAAACTTCTATGATAGGGCAATCAGAGACCCGATTAGATCATTTTATATTTTGGTTAATATAAGAATTCAGCGCAATTCTATCACATTTGTTCAATTTACGTTGCTCCTATTTCAGATAGCGTACTGGGCTAGGCGGCATCTTAAAGCGCGTGGCATGACGAGTAAAATGCACTATTAAACTTCTATGATAGGGCAATCAGAGACCCGATTAGATCATCTTATATTTTGGTTAATATAAGAATTCATCGAAATTCTATCACATTTGTTCAATTTACGTCGATCCTATTTCAGATAGCTTATTGGGCTAAGCGGCATCGCAAAGCGCATGAATTGACGAGTGAAATGCACTATTAAACTTCTTGGGTAGGGCGAACAAAGACCCGATTAGATCATTTTACATTAAGGTTAATATAAGAATTCAGCGAAATTCTATCACATTTGTTCAATTTACATCGCTCCTATTTCAGATAGCGACTTGTGCTAAGCGGCATCTCAAAGCGCAGGAAATGGCGAGTAAAATGCACTATTAAACTTCTAGGGTAGGGCAAACAGAGACCCCATTAGATCATTTTATATTATGGTTAATTTAAGAATTCAGCGAAATTCTCTCACATTTGTTCAATTTACGTCGCTGATATTTCAGATAGCGTATTGGGCTAAGCGGCATCTCAAAGCGCAAGAAATGGCGAGTAAAATGCACTATTAAACTTCTAGGGTAGGGCAAACAGAGAACAGTTTAGATCACTTTATATTATGGTTAATTTAAGAATTCAGCGAAATTCTATCTCATTTGTACATTTACGTCGATCCTATTGCAGATAGCGTATTGGGCTAAGCGGCATCTCAAAGCGCATGAAATGGCGAGTAAAATGCACTATTAAACTTCTATGGTAATGCAAACAGAGACCCGATTAGATCATTTTATATTACGGTTAATATAAGAATTCAGCGTAATTCTATCACATTTGTTCTACATACGTCGCTCCTATTTCAGATAGTGTACTGGGCTAGGCGGCATCTTAAAGCGCGTGGAAGGGCGAGCAAAATGCACTACTAAACTTCTATGATAGGGCAATCAGAGTCCCGTTTAGATCATTTTATATTTTGTTTAATATAAGATTTCAGGGAAATTCTATCACGTTTGTTCAATTTACGTCGCTCCTATTTCAGATAGCGTACTGGGCTAGGCGGCATCTTAAAGCGCGTGGAATGACGAGTAAAATGCACTATTAAACTTCTATGATAGGGCAATCAGAGACCCGATTAGATCATTTTATATTTTGGTTAATATAAGAATTCAGCGAAATTCTCTCACATTTGTTCAATTTACGTCGCTGATATTTCAGATAGCGTATTGGGCTAAGCGGCATCTCAAAGCGCAAGAAATGGCGAGTAAAATGCACTATTAAACTTCTAGGGTAGGGCAAACAGAGACCCGATTAGGTCATTTCATATTATGGTTAATTTAAGAATTCAGAAAAATTCTATCACATTTGTTCAATTTACGTCGCTCCTATTTCAGATAACGTACTCGGATAGGCGGCATCTTAAAGCGCGAGGAATGGCGAGTAAAATGCACTATTAAACTTCTATGATAGGGCAATCAGAGACCCGATTAGATCATTTTATATTTTGGTTAATATAAGAATTCAGCGAAATTCTATCACATTTGTTTAATTTACGTCGCTCCTATTTCAGATAGCGTATTGGGATAAGCGGCATCTCAAAGCGCATGAAATGCCGAGTAAAATGCGCTATTAAACTTCTAGGGTAGGGCAATCAGAGACCCGATTAGATCATTTTATATTATGGTTAATTTAAGAATTCAGCAAAATTCTATCACATTTGTTCAATTTACGTCGTTCCTATTTCAGATAGCATACTGGGCTAGGCGGCAACTTAAAGCGCGCGGAATGGCGAGTAAAATGCACTATTAAACTTCTATGATAGGGCAATCAGAGACCCGATTAGATCATTTTATGTTATGGTTAATTTAAGAATTCAGCGAAATTCTATCACATTTGTTCAATTTACATCGCTCCTATTTCAGATAGCGTATTGAGCTAAGCGGCATCTCAATGCGCATGAAATGGCCAGTAAAATGCACTATTAAACTTCTAGGATAAGGCAAACGGAGACCCGACTAGACCATTTCATATTACGGTTAATATAAGAATTCAGCGTTATTCTATCACATTTGTTCAACTTACGTCGTTCCTATTTCAGATAGCATACTGGGCTAGGCGGCAACTTAAAGCGCGCGGAATGGCGAGTAAAATGCACTATTAAACTTCTATGATAGGGCAATCAGAGACCCGATTAGATCATTTTATATTATGGTTAATTTAAGAATTCAGCGAAATTCTATCACATTTGTTCAATTTACGTCGCTCCAATTTCAGATAGCTTATTGGGCTAAGCGGCATCGCAAAGCGCATGAATTGACGAGTGAAATGCACTATTAAACTTCTTGGGTAGGGCGTACAAAGACCCGATTAGATCATTTTACATTAAGGTTAATATAAGAATTCAGCGAAATTCTATCACATTTGTTCAATTTACATCGCTCCTATTTCAGATATCGTAGTGGGCTAAGCGGCATCTCAAAGTGCAAGAAATGGCGAGTAAACTGCACTATTAAACTTCTAGGGTAGGGCAAACAGAGACCCGATTAGATCATTTTATATTATGGTTAATTTAAGAATTCTGCGAATTTCTATCACATTTGTTCAATTTACGTTGCTCCTATTTCAGATAGCGTATTGGGCTAAGCGGTATCACAAAGGGCAAGAAATGGCGAGTAAACTGCACTATTAAACATCTAGGGTAGGGCAAACAGAGACCCGATTAGATCATTTTATATTATGGTTAATTTAAGAATTCTGCGAATTTCTATCACATTTGTTCAATTTACGTCGCTCCTATTTCAGATAGCGTACCCGGATAGGCGGCATCTTAAAGCGCGAGGAATGGCGAGTAAAACGAACTATTAAACTTCTATGATAGGGCAATCAGAGACCCGATTAGATCATTTTATATTTTGGTTAATATAAGAATTCAGCGAAATTCTATCACATTTGTTTAATTTACGTCGCTCCTATTTCAGATAGCGTATTGGGATAAGCGGCATCTCAAAGCGCATGAAATGCTGAGTAAAATGCGCTATTAAACTTCTGGGGTAGGGCAATCAGAGACCCGATTAGATCATTTTATATTATGGTTAATTTAAGGATTCAGCAAAATTCTATCACATTTGTTCAATTTACGTCGTTCCTATTTCAGATAGCATACTGGGCTAGGCGGCAACTTAAAGCGCGCGGAATGGCGAGTAAAATGCACTATTAAACTTCTATGATAGGGCAATCAGAGACCCGATTAGATCATTTTATATTGTGGTTAATTTAAGAATTCAGCGAAATTCTATCACATTTGTTCAATTTACATCGCTCCTATTTCAGATAGCGTATTGGGCTAAGCGGCATCTCAATGCGCATGAAATGGCCAGTAAAATGCACTATTAAACTTCTAGGATAAGGCAAACGGAGACCCGATTAGACCATTTCATATTACGGTTAATATAAGAATTCAGCGAAATTCTATCACATTTGTTCAACTTACGTCGCTCCTATTTCAGATAGCGTACTGGGCTAGGCGGCATCTTAAAGCGCGTGGAATGACGAGTAAAATGCACTATTAAACTTCTATGATAGGGCAATCAGAGACCCGATTAGATCATTTTATATTTTGGTTAATATAAGAATTCAGCGAAATTCTATCACATTTGTTCAATTTACGTCGTTCCTATTTCAGATAGCGTACTGGGCTAGGCGGCATCTTAAAGCGTGTGTAATGGCGAGTAAAATGCACTATTAAACTTCTATGATAGGGCAATCAGAGACCGGATTAGATCATTTTATATTTTGGTTAATATAAGAATTCAGCGAAATTCTATCACATTTGTTCAATTTACGTCGCTCCAATTTCAGATAGCTTATTGGGCTAAGCGGCATCGCAAAGCGCATGAATTGACGAGTGAAATGCACTATTAAACTTCTTGGGTAGGGCGTACAAAGACCCGATTAGATCATTTTACATTAAGGTTAATATAAGGATTCAGCGAAATTCTATCACATTTGTTCAATTTACATCGCTCCTATTTCAGATAGCGACTTGTGCTAAGCGGCATCTCAAAGCGCAGGAAATGGCGAGTAAAATGCACCATTAAACTTCTAGGGTAGGGCAAACAGAGACCCCATTAGATCATTTTATATTATGGTTAATTTAAGAATTCAGAAAAATTCTATCACATTTGTTCAATTTACGTCGCTCCTATTTCAGATAGCGTACCCGGATAGGCGGCATCTTAAAGCGCGAGGAATGGCGAGTAAAATGCGCTATTAAACTTCTATGATAGGGCAATCAGAGACCCGATTAGATCATTTTATATTTTGGTTAATATAAGAATTCAGCGAAATTCTATCACATTTGTTCAATTTACGTCGCTCCTATTTCAGATAGCGTATTGGGCTAAGCGGCATCTCTAAGCGCATGAATGACTAGTGAAATGCAATATTAAACTTCTAGGGTAGGGCGAACAAAGACCCGATTAGATCATTTTACATTAAGGTTAATATAAGAATTCAGCGTAACTCTGTCACATTTGTTCAATTTACGTCGCTCCTATTTCAGATATCGTAGTGGGCTAAGCGGCATCTCAAAGCGCAAGAAATGGCGAGTAAACTGCACTATTAAACTTCTAGGGTAGGGCAAACAGAGACCCGATTAGATCATTTTATATTATGGTTAATTTAAGAATTCTGCGAATTTCTATCACATTTGTTCAATTTACGTTGCTCCTATTTCAGATAGCGTATTGGGCTAAGCGGTATCACAAAGCGCAAGAAATGGCGAGTAAAATGCACTATTAAACTTCTAGGGTAGGGCAAACAGAGACCAGTTTAGATCATTTTATATTATGGTTAATTTAAGAATTCTGCGAATTTCTATCACATTTGTTCAATTTACGTTGCTCCTATTTCAGATAGCGTGTTGGGCTAAGCGGTATCACAAAGCGCAAGAAATGGCGAGTAAACTGCACTATTAAACTTCTAGGGTAGGGCAAACAGAGACCCGATTAGGTCATTTCATAATATGGTTAATTTAAGAATTCAGAAAAATTCTATCACATTTGTACAATTTACGTCGCTCCTATTTCAGATAGCGTACTCGGATAGGCGGCATCTTAAAGCGCGAGGAATGGCGAGTAAAATGCACTATTAAACTTCTATGATAGGGCAATCAGAGACCCGATTAGATCATTTTATATTTTGGTTAATATAAGAATTCAGCGAAATTCTATCACATTTGTTTAATTTACGTCGCTCCTATTTCAGATAGCGTATTGGGATAAGCGGCATCTCAAAGCGCATGAAATGCCGAGTAAAATGCGCTATTAAACTTCTAGGGTAGGGCAATCAGAGACCCGATTAGATCATTTTATATTATGGTTAATTTAAGAATTCAGCGAAATTCTATCACATTTGTTCAATTTACGTTGCTCCTATTTCAGATAGCGTACTGGGCTAGGCGGCATCTTAAAACGCGTGGAATGACGAGTAAAATGCACTATTAAACTTCTATGATAGGGCAATCAGAGACCCGATTAGATCATCTTATATTTTGGTTAATATAAGAATTCAGCGAAATTCTATCACATTTGTTCAATTTACGTCGTTCCTATTTCAGATAGCTTATTGGGCTAAGCGGCATCGCAAAGCGCATGTATTGACGAGTGAAATGCACTATTAAACTTCTTGGGTAGGGCGAACAAAGACCCGATTAGATCATTTTACATTAAGGTTAATATAAGAATTCAGCGAAATTCTATCACATTTGTTCAATTTACATCGCTCCTATTTCAGATAGCGTCTTGTGCTAAGCGGCATCTCAAAGCGCAGGAAATGGCGAGTAAAATGCACTATTAAACTTCTAGGGTAGGGCAAACAGAGACCCCATTAGATCATTTTATATTATGGTTAATTTAAGAATTCAGCGAAATTCTCTCACATTTGTTCAATTTATGTCGCTGATATTTCAGATAGCGTATTGGGCTAAGCGGCATCTCAAAGCGCAAGAAATGGCGAGTAAAATGCACTATTAAACTTCTAGGGTAGGGCAAACAGAGACCCGATTAGATCATTTTATATTACGGTTAATATAAGAATTCAGCGTAATTCTGTCACATTTGTTCAATTTACGTCGCTCCTATTTCAGATAGCGTACCCGGATAGGCGGCATCTTAAAGCGCGAGGAATGGCGAGTAAAATGCACTATTAAACTTCTATGATACGGCAATCAGAGACCCGATTAGATCACTTTATATTTTGGTTAATATAAGAATTCAGCGAAATTCTATCACATTTGTTCAATTTACGTCGCTCCTATGTCAGATAGCGTACTGGGCTAGGCGGCAACTTAAAGCGCGTGGAATGGCGAGTAAAATGCACTATTAAACTTCTATGATAGGGCAATCAGAGACCCGATTAGATCATTTTATATTTTGGTTAATATAAGAATTCAGCGAAATTCTATCACATTTGTTCAATTTACGTCGCTCCTATGTCAGATAGCGTACTGGGCTAGGCGGCAACTTAAAGCGCGTGGAATGGCGAGTAAAATGCACTATTAAACTTCTATGATAGGGCAATCAGAGACCCGATTAGATCATTTTATATTTTGGTTAATATAAGAATTCAGCGAAATTCTATCACATTTGTTCAATTTACGTCGCTCCTATTTCAGATAGCGTACTGGGCTAAGCGGCATCTCAAAGCGCAAGATATGGCGAGTAAAACGCACTATTAAACTTCTAGGGTAGGGCAAACAGAGACCCGATTAGATCATTTTATATTACGGTTAATATAAGAATTCAGCGTAATTCTGTCACATTTGTTCAATTTACGTCGCTCCTATTTCAGATAGCGTACCCGGATAGGCGGCATCTTAAAGCGCGAGGAATGGCGAGTAAAATGCACTATTAAACTTCTATGATACGGCAATCAGAGACCCGATTAGATCACTTTATATTTTGGTTAATATAAGAATTCAGCGAAATTCTATCACATTTGTTCAATTTACGTCGCTCCTATGTCAGATAGCGTACTGGGCTAGGCGGCAACTTAAAGCGCGTGGAATGGCGAGTAAAATGCACTATTAAACTTCTATGATAGGGCAATCAGAGACCCGATTAGATCATTTTATATTTTGGTTAATATAAGAATTCAGCGAAATTCTATCACATTTGTTCAATTTACGTCGCTCCTATTTCAGATAGCGTACTGGGCTAAGCGGCATCTCAAAGCGCAAGACATGGCGAGTAAAACGCACTATTAAACTTCTAGGGTAGGGCAAACAGAGACCCGATTAGATCATTTTATATTACGGTTAATATAAGAATTCAGCGTAATTCTGTCACATTTGTTCAACTTACGTAGCTCCTATTTCAGATAGCGTACTGGGCTCGGCGGCAACTTAAAGCGCGTGGAATGGCGAGTAAAATGCACTCTTAATCTTCTATTATAGGGCAATCAGAGACCCGATTAGATCATTTTATATTTTGGTTATTATAAGATTTCAGCGAAATTCTATCACATTTGTTCAATTTACGTCGCTCCTATTTCAGATAGCGTATTGGGCTAAGCGGCATCTCAAAGCGCATGAAATGGCGAGTACAATGCACTATTAAACTTCTAGGGTAGGGCAAACAGAGACCCCATTAGATCATTTTATATTATGGTTAATTTAAGAATTCAGCGCAATTCTATCACATTTGTTCAATTTACGTTGCTCCTATTTCAGATAGCGTACTGGGCTAGGCGGCATCTTAAAGCGCGTGGCATGACGAGTAAAATGCACTATTAAACTTCTATGATAGGGCAATCAGAGACCCGATTAGATCATCTTATATTTTGGTTAATATAAGAATTCAGCGAAATTCTATCACATTTGTTCAATTTACGTCGATCCTATTTCAGATAGCTTATTGGGCTAAGCGGCATCGCAAAGCGCATGAATTGACGAGTGAAATGCACTATTAAACTTCTTGGGTAGGGCGAACAATGACCCGATTAGATCATTTTACATTAAGGTTAATATAAGAATTCAGCGAAATTCTATCACATTTGTTCAATTTACATCGCTCCTATTTCAGATAGCGATTTGTGCTAAGCGGCATCTCAAAGCGCAGGAAATGGCGAGTAAAATGCACTATTAAACTTCTAGGGTAGGGCAAACAGAGACCCAATTAGATCATTTTATATTATGGTTAATTTAAGAATTCAGCGAAATTCTCTCACATTTGTTCAATTTACGTCGCTGATATTTCAGATAGCGTATTGGGCTAAGCGGCATCTCAAAGCGCAAGAAATGGCGAGTAAAATGCACTATTAAACTTCTAGGGTAGGGCAAACAGAGACCCGATTAGGTCATTTCATATTATGGTTAATTTAAGAATTCAGAAAAATTCTATCACATTTGTTCAATTTACGTCGCTCCTATTTCAGATAGCGTACCCGGATAGGCGGCATCTTAAAGCGCGAGGAATGGCGAGTAAATTGCACTATTAAACTTCTATGATACGGCAATCAGAGACCCGATTAGATCACTTTATATTTTGGTTAATATAAGAATTCAGCGAAATTCTATCACATTTGTTCAATTTACGTCGCTCCTATGTCAGATAGCGTACTGGGCTAGGCGGCAACTTAAAGCGCGTGGAATGGCGAGTAAAATGCACTATTAAACTTCTATGATAGGGCAATCAGAGACCCGATTAGATCATTTTATATTTTGGTTAATATAAGAATTCAGCGAAATTCTATCACATTTGTTCAATTTACGTCGCTCCTATTTCAGATAGCGTACTGGGCTAAGCGGCATCTCAAAGCGCAAGATATGGCGAGTAAAACGCACTATTAAACTTCTAGGGTAGGGCAAACAGAGACCCGATTAGATCATTTTATATTACGGTTAATATAAGAATTCAGCGTAATTCTGTCACATTTGTTCAACTTACGTAGCTCCTATTTCAGATAGCGTACTGGGCTCGGCGGCAACTTAAAGCGCGTGGAATGGCGAGTAAAATGCACTCTTAATCTTCTATTATAGGGCAATCAGAGACCCGATTAGATCATTTTATATTTTGGTTATTATAAGATTTCAGCGAAATTCTATCACATTTGTTCAATTTACGTCGCTCCTATTTCAGATAGCGTATTGGGCTAAGCGGCATCTCAAAGCGCATGAAATGGCGAGTACAATGCACTATTAAACTTCTAGGGTAGGGCAAACAGAGACCCCATTAGATCATTTTATATTATGGTTAATTTAAGAATTCAGCGAAATTCTATCACATTTGTTCAATTTACGTCGCTCCTATTTCAGATAGCGTTCCCGGATAGGCGGCTTCTTAAAGCGCGAGGAATGGCGACTAAAATGAGCTATTAAACTTCTATGATAGGGCAATCAGAGACCCGATTAGGTCATTTTATATTTTGGTTAATATAAGAATTCAGCGAAATTCTATCACATTTGTTTAATTTACGTCGCTCCTATTTCAGATAGCGTATTGGGATAAGCGGCAGCTCAAAGCGCATGCAATGCTGAGTAAAATGCGCTATTAAACTTCTAGGGTAGGGCAATCAGAGACCCGATTAGATCATTTTATATTATGGTTAATTTAAGGATTCAGCAAAATTCTATCACATTTGTTCAATTTACGTCGTTCCTATTTCAGATAGCATACTGGGCTAGGCGGCAACTTAAAGCGCGCGGAATGGCGAGTAAAATGCACTATTAAACTTCTATGATAGGGCAATCAGAGACCCGATTAGATCATTTTATATTGTGGTTAATTTAAGAATTCAGCGAAATTCTACCACATTTGTTCAATTTACATCGCTCCTATTTCAGATAGCGTATTGGGCTAAGCGGCATCTCAATGCGCATGAAATGGCCAGTAAAATGCACTATTAAGCTTCTAGGATAAGGCAAACGGAGACCCGATTAGACCATTTCATATTACGGTTAATATAAGAAATCAGCGTTATTCTATCACATTTGTTCAACTTACGTCGCTCCTATTTCAGATAGCGTACTGGGCTAGGCGGCATCTTAAAGCGCGTGGAATGTCGAGCAAAATGCACTCTTAAACTTCTAGGGTGGGGCAAACAGAGACCAGTTTAGATCACTTTATATTATGGTTAATTTAAGAATTCAGCGAAATTCTATCTAATTTGTACATTTACGTAGATCCTATTGCAGATAGCGTATTGGGCTAAGCGGCATCTCAAAGCGCATGAAATGGCGAGTAAAATGCACTATTAAACTTCTATGGTAATGCAAACAGAGACCCGATTAGATCATTTTATATTACGGTTAATATAAGAATTCAGCGTAATTCTATCACATTTGTTCTACATACGTCGCTCCTATTTCAGATAGTGTACTGGGCTAGGCGGCATCTTAAAGCGCGTGGAAGGGCGAGCAAAATCCACTACTAAACTTCTATGATAGGGCAATCAGAGTCCCGTTTAGATCATTTTATATTTTGTTTAATATAAGATTTCAGGGAAATTCTATCACGTTTGTTCAATTTACGTCGCTCCTATTTCAGATAGCTATTGGGCTAAGCGGCATCTCAAAGCGCATGAAATGACGAGAGAAATGCACTATTAAACTTCTTGGGTAGGGCGAACAAAGACCCGATTAGATCATTTTACATTAAGGTTAATATAAGAATTCAGCGAAATTCTATCACATTTGTTCAATTTACATCGCTCCTATTTCAGATAGCGATTTGTGCTAAGCGGCATCTCAAAGCGCAGGAAATGGCGAGTAAAATGCACTATTAAACTTCTAGGGTAGGGCAAACAGAGACCAGTTTAGATCATTTTATATTATGGTTAATTTAAGAATTCTGCGAATTTCTATCACATTTGTTCAATTTACGTCGCTCCTATTTCAGATAGCGTACCCGGATAGGCGGCATCTTAAAGCGCGAGGAATGGCGAGTAAAACGAACTATTAAACTTCTATGATAGGGCAATCAGAGACCCGATTAGATCATTTTATATTTTGGTTAATATAAGAATTCAGCGAAATTCTATCACATTTGTTTAATTTACGTCGCTCCTATTTCAGATAGCGTATTGGGATAAGCGGCATCTCAAAGCGCATGAAATGCTGAGTAAAATGCGCTATTAAACTTCTGGGGTAGGGCAATCAGAGACCCGATTAGATCATTTTATATTATGGTTAATTTAAGGATTCAGCAAAATTCTATCACATTTGTTCAATTTACGTCGTTCCTATTTCAGATAGCATACTGGGCTAGGCGGCAACTTAAAGCGCGCGGAATGGCGAGTAAAATGCACTATTAAACTTCTATGATAGGGCAATCAGAGACCCGATTAGATCATTTTATATTGTGGTTAATTTAAGAATTCAGCGAAATTCTATCACATTTGTTCAATTTACATCGCTCCTATTTCAGATAGCGTATTGGGCTAAGCGGCATCTCAATGCGCATGAAATGGCCAGTAAAATGCACTATTAAACTTCTAGGATAAGGCAAACGGAGACCCGATTAGACCATTTCATATTACGGTTAATATAAGAATTCAGCGTTATTCTATCACATTTGTTCAACTTACGTCGTTCCTATTTCAGATGGCGTACTGGGCTAGGCGGCATCTTAAAGCGCGTGGAATGGCGAGCAAAATGCACTCTTAATCTTCTATGATAGGGCAATCAGAGACCCGATTAGATCATTTTATATTTTGGTTAATATAAGAATTCAGCGAAATTCTATCACATTTGTTCAATTTACGTCGCTCCTATTTCAGATAGCGTACTGGGCTAGGCGGCATCTTAAAGCGCGTGGAATGACGAGTAAAATGCACTATTAAACTTCTATGATAGGGCAATCAGAGACCCGATTAGATCATTTTATATTTTGGTTAATATAAGAATTCAGCGAAATTCTATCACATTTGTTCAATTTACGTCGTTCCTATTTCAGATAGCGTACTGGGCTAGGCGGCATCTTAAAGCGTGTGTAATGGCGAGTAAAATGCACTATTAAACTTCTATGATAGGGCAATCAGAGACCCGATTAGATCATTTTATATTTTGGTTAATATAAGAATTCAGCGAAATTCTATCACATTTGTTCAATTTACGTCGCTCCAATTTCAGATAGCTTATTGGGCTAAGCGGCATCGCAAAGCGCATGAATTGACGAGTGAAATGCACTATTAAACTTCTTGGGTAGGGCGTACAAAGACCCGATTAGATCATTTTACATTAAGGTTAATATAAGAATTCAGCGAAATTCTATCACATTTGTTCAATTTACATCGCTCCTATTTCAGATAGCGACTTGTGCTAAGCGGCATCTCAAAGCGCAGGAAATGGCGAGTAAAATGCACCATTAAACTTCTAGGGTAGGGCAAACAGAGACCCCATTAGATCATTTTATATTATGGTTAATTTAAGAATTCAGAAAAATTCTATCACATTTGTTCAATTTACGTCGCTCCTATTTCAGATAGCGTACCCGGATAGGCGGCATCTTAAAGCGCGAGGAATGGCGAGTAAAATGCGCTATTAAACTTCTATGATAGGGCAATCAGAGACCCGATTAGATCATTTTATATTTTGGTTAATATAAGAATTCAGCGAAATTCTATCACATTTGTTCAATTTACGTCGCTCCTATTTCAGATAGCGTATTGGGCTAAGCGGCATCTCTAAGCGCATGAATGACTAGTGAAATGCAATATTAAACTTCTAGGGTAGGGCGAACAAAGACCCGATTAGATCATTTTACATTAAGGTTAATATAAGAATTCAGCGTAACTCTGTCACATTTGTTCAATTTACGTCGCTCCTATTTCAGATATCGTAGTGGGCTAAGCGGCATCTCAAAGCGCAAGAAATGGCGAGTAAACTGCACTATTAAACTTCTAGGGTAGGGCAAACAGAGACCCGATTAGATCATTTTATATTATGGTTAATTTAAGAATTCTGCGAATTTCTATCACATTTGTTCAATTTACGTTGCTCCTATTTCAGATAGCGTATTGGGCTAAGCGGTATCACAAAGCGCAAGAAATGGCGAGTAAAATGCACTATTAAACTTCTAGGGTAGGGCAAACAGAGACCAGTTTAGATCATTTTATATTATGGTTAATTTAAGAATTCTGCGAATTTCTATCACATTTGTTCAATTTACGTTGCTCCTATTTCAGACAGCGTGTTGGGCTAAGCGGTATCACAAAGCGCAAGAAATGGCGAGTAAACTGCACTATTAAACTTCTAGGGTAGGGCAAACAGAGACCCGATTAGGTCATTTCATAATATGGTTAATTTAAGAATTCAGAAAAATTCTATCACATTTGTACAATTTACGTCGCTCCTATTTCAGATAGCGTACTCGGATAGGCGGCATCTTAAAGCGCGAGGAATGGCGAGTAAAATGCACTATTAAACTTCTATGATAGGGCAATCAGAGACCCGATTAGATCATTTTATATTTTGGTTAATATAAGAATTCAGCGAAATTCTATCACATTTGTTTAATTTACGTCGCTCCTATTTCAGATAGCGTATTGGGATAAGCGGCATCTCAAAGCGCATGAAATGCCGAGTAAAATGCGCTATTAAACTTCTAGGGTAGGGCAATCAGAGACCCGATTAGATCATTTTATATTATGGTTAATTTAAGAATTCAGCGAAATTCTATCACATTTGTTCAATTTACGTTGCTCCTATTTCAGATAGCGTACTGGGCTAGGCGGCATCTTAAAGCGCGTGGAATGACGAGTAAAATGCACTATTAAACTTCTATGATAGGGCAATCAGAGACCCGATTAGATCATCTTATATTTTGGTTAATATAAGAATTCAGCGAAATTCTATCACATTTGTTCAATTTACGTCGATCCTATTTCAGATAGCTTATTGGGCTAAGCGGCATCGCAAAGCGCATGAATTGACGAGTGAAATGCACTATTAAACTTCTTGGGTAGGGCGAACAAAGACCCGATTAGATCATTTTACATTAAGGTTAATATAAGAATTCAGCGAAATTCTATCACATTTGTTCAATTTACATCGCTCCTATTTCAGATAGCGATTTGTGCTAAGCGGCATCTCAAAGCGCAGGAAATGGCGAGTAAAATGCACTATTAAACTTCTAGGGTAGGGCAAACAGAGACCCAATTAGATCATTTTATATTATGGTTAATTTAAGAATTCAGCGAAATTCTCTCACATTTGTTCAATTTACGTCGCTGATATTTCAGATAGCGTATTGGGCTAAGCGGCATCTCAAAGCGCAAGAAATGGCGAGTAAAATGCACTATTAAACTTCTAGGGTAGGGCAAACAGAGACCCGATTAGGTCATTTCATATTATGGTTAATTTAAGAATTCAGAAAAATTCTATCACATTTGTTCAATTTACGTCGCTCCTATTTCAGATAGCGTTCCCGGATAGGCGGCTTCTTAAAGCGCGAGGAATGGCGACTAAAATGAGCTATTAAACTTCTATGATAGGGCAATCAGAGACCCGATTAGGTCATTTTATATTTTGGTTAATATAAGAATTCAGCGAAATTCTATCACATTTGTTTAATTTACGTCGCTCCTATTTCAGATAGCGTATTGGGATAAGCGGCAGCTCAAAGCGCATGCAATGCTGAGTAAAATGCGCTATTAAACTTCTAGGGTAGGGCAATCAGAGACCCGATTAGATCATTTTATATTATGGTTAATTTAAGGATTCAGCAAAATTCTATCACATTTGTTCAATTTACGTCGTTCCTATTTCAGATAGCATACTGGGCTAGGCGGCAACTTAAAGCGCGCGGAATGGCGAGTAAAATGCACTATTAAACTTCTATGATAGGGCAATCAGAGACCCGATTAGATCATTTTATATTGTGGTTAATTTAAGAATTCAGCGAAATTCTACCACATTTGTTCAATTTACATCGCTCCTATTTCAGATAGCGTATTGGGCTAAGCGGCATCTCAATGCGCATGAAATGGCCAGTAAAATGCACTATTAAACTTCTAGGATAAGGCAAACGGAGACCCGATTAGACCATTTCATATTACGGTTAATATAAGAAATCAGCGTTATTCTATCACATTTGTTCAACTTACGTCGCTCCTATTTCAGATAGCGTACTGGGCTAGGCGGCATCTTAAAGCGCGTGGAATGTCGAGCAAAATGCACTCTTAAACTTCTAGGGTGGGGCAAACAGAGACCAGTTTAGATCACTTTATATTATGGTTAATTTAAGAATTCAGCGAAATTCTATCTAATCTGTACATTTACGTCGATCCTATTGCAGATAGCGTATTGGGCTAAGCGGCATCTCAAAGCGCATGAAATGGCGAGTAAAATGCACTATTAAACTTCTATGGTAATGCAAACAGAGACCCGATTAGATCATTTTATATTACGGTTAATATAAGAATTCAGCGTAATTCTATCACATTTGTTCTACATACGTCGCTCCTATTTCAGATAGTGTACTGGGCTAGGCGGCATCTTAAAGCGCGTGGAAGGGCGAGCAAAATCCACTACTAAACTTCTATGATAGGGCAATCAGAGTCCCGTTTAGATCATTTTATATTTTGTTTAATATAAGATTTCAGGGAAATTCTATCACGTTTGTTCAATTTACGTCGCTCCTATTTCAGATAGCTATTGGGCTAAGCGGCATCTCAAAGCGCATGAAATGACGAGAGAAATGCACTATTAAACTTCTTGGGTAGGGCGAACAAAGACCCGATTAGATCATTTTACATTAAGGTTAATATAAGAATTCAGCGAAATTCTATCACATTTGTTCAATTTACATCGCTCCTATTTCAGATAGCGATTTGTGCTAAGCGGCATCTCAAAGCGCAGGAAATGGCGAGTAAAATGCACTATTAAACTTCTAGGGTAGGGCAAACAGAGACCCAATTAGATCATTTTATATTATGGTTAATTTAAGAATTCAGCGAAATTCTCTCACATTTGTTCAATTTACGTCGCTGATATTTCAGATAGCGTATTGGGCTAAGCGGCATCTCAAAGCGCAAGAAATGGCGAGTAAAATGCACTATTAAACTTCTAGGGTAGGGCAAACAGAGACCCGATTAGGTCATTTCATATTATGGTTAATTTAAGAATTCAGAAAAATTCTATCACATTTGTTCAATTTACGTCGCTCCTATTTCAGATAGCGTACCCGGATAGGCGGCATCTTAAAGCGCGAGGAATGGCGAGTAAATTGCACTATTAAACTTCTATGATACGGCAATCAGAGACCCGATTAGATCACTTTATATTTTGGTTAATATAAGAATTCAGCGAAATTCTATCACATTTGTTCAATTTACGTCGCTCCTATGTCAGATAGCGTACTGGGCTAGGCGGCAACTTAAAGCGCGTGGAATGGCGAGTAAAATGCACTATTAAACTTCTATGATAGGGCAATCAGAGACCCGATTAGATCATTTTATATTTTGGTTAATATAAGAATTCAGCGAAATTCTATCACATTTGTTCAATTTACGTCGCTCCTATTTCAGATAGCGTACTGGGCTAAGCGGCATCTCAAAGCGCAAGATATGGCGAGTAAAACGCACTATTAAACTTCTAGGGTAGGGCAAACAGAGACCCGATTAGATCATTTTATATTACGGTTAATATAAGAATTCAGCGTAATTCTGTCACATTTGTTCAACTTACGTAGCTCCTATTTCAGATAGCGTACTGGGCTCGGCGGCAACTTAAAGCGCGTGGAATGGCGAGTAAAATGCACTCTTAATCTTCTATTATAGGGCAATCAGAGACCCGATTAGATCATTTTATATTTTGGTTATTATAAGATTTCAGCGAAATTCTATCACATTTGTTCAATTTACGTCGCTCCTATTTCAGATAGCGTATTGGGCTAAGCGGCATCTCAAAGCGCATGAAATGGCGAGTACAATGCACTATTAAACTTCTAGGGTAGGGCAAACAGAGACCCCATTAGATCATTTTATATTATGGTTAATTTAAGAATTCAGCGAAATTCTATCACATTTGTTCAATTTACGTCGCTCCTATTTCAGATAGCGTTCCCGGATAGGCGGCTTCTTAAAGCGCGAGGAATGGCGACTAAAATGAGCTATTAAACTTCTATGATAGGGCAATCAGAGACCCGATTAGGTCATTTTATATTTTGGTTAATATAAGAATTCAGCGAAATTCTATCACATTTGTTTAATTTACGTCGCTCCTATTTCAGATAGCGTATTGGGATAAGCGGCAGCTCAAAGCGCATGCAATGCTGAGTAAAATGCGCTATTAAACTTCTAGGGTAGGGCAATCAGAGACCCGATTAGATCATTTTATATTATGGTTAATTTAAGGATTCAGCAAAATTCTATCACATTTGTTCAATTTACGTCGTTCCTATTTCAGATAGCATACTGGGCTAGGCGGCAACTTAAAGCGCGCGGAATGGCGAGTAAAATGCACTATTAAACTTCTATGATAGGGCAATCAGAGACCCGATTAGATCATTTTATATTGTGGTTAATTTAAGAATTCAGCGAAATTCTACCACATTTGTTCAATTTACATCGCTCCTATTTCAGATAGCGTATTGGGCTAAGCGGCATCTCAATGCGCATGAAATGGCCAGTAAAATGCACTATTAAGCTTCTAGGATAAGGCAAACGGAGACCCGATTAGACCATTTCATATTACGGTTAATATAAGAAATCAGCGTTATTCTATCACATTTGTTCAACTTACGTCGCTCCTATTTCAGATAGCGTACTGGGCTAGGCGGCATCTTAAAGCGCGTGGAATGTCGAGCAAAATGCACTCTTAAACTTCTAGGGTGGGGCAAACAGAGACCAGTTTAGATCACTTTATATTATGGTTAATTTAAGAATTCAGCGAAATTCTATCTCATTTGTACATTTACGTAGATCCTATTGCAGATAGCGTATTGGGCTAAGCGGCATCTCAAAGCGCATGAAATGGCGAGTAAAATGCACTATTAAACTTCTATGGTAATGCAAACAGAGACCCGATTAGATCATTTTATATTACGGTTAATATAAGAATTCAGCGTAATTCTATCACATTTGTTCTACATACGTCGCTCCTATTTCAGATAGTGTACTGGGCTAGGCGGCATCTTAAAGCGCGTGGAAGGGCGAGCAAAATCCACTACTAAACTTCTATGATAGGGCAATCAGAGTCCCGTTTAGATCATTTTATATTTTGTTTAATATAAGATTTCAGGGAAATTCTATCACGTTTGTTCAATTTACGTCGCTCCTATTTCAGATAGCTATTGGGCTAAGCGGCATCTCAAAGCGCATGAAATGACGAGAGAAATGCACTATTAAACTTCTTGGGTAGGGCGAACAAAGACCCGATTAGATCATTTTACATTAAGGTTAATATAAGAATTCAGCGAAATTCTATCACATTTGTTCAATTTACATCGCTCCTATTTCAGATAGCGATTTGTGCTAAGCGGCATCTCAAAGCGCAGGAAATGGCGAGTAAAATGCACTATTAAACTTCTAGGGTAGGGCAAACAGAGACCAGTTTAGATCATTTTATATTATGGTTAATTTAAGAATTCTGCGAATTTCTATCACATTTGTTCAATTTACGTCGCTCCTATTTCAGATAGCGTACCCGGATAGGCGGCATCTTAAAGCGCGAGGAATGGCGAGTAAAACGAACTATTAAACTTCTATGATAGGGCAATCAGAGACCCGATTAGATCATTTTATATTTTGGTTAATATAAGAATTCAGCGAAATTCTATCACATTTGTTTAATTTACGTCGCTCCTATTTCAGATAGCGTATTGGGATAAGCGGCATCTCAAAGCGCATGAAATGCTGAGTAAAATGCGCTATTAAACTTCTGGGGTAGGGCAATCAGAGACCCGATTAGATCATTTTATATTATGGTTAATTTAAGGATTCAGCAAAATTCTATCACATTTGTTCAATTTACGTCGTTCCTATTTCAGATAGCATACTGGGCTAGGCGGCAACTTAAAGCGCGCGGAATGGCGAGTAAAATGCACTATTAAACTTCTATGATAGGGCAATCAGAGACCCGATTAGATCATTTTATATTGTGGTTAATTTAAGAATTCAGCGAAATTCTACCACATTTGTTCAATTTACATCGCTCCTATTTCAGATAGCGTATTGGGCTAAGCGGCATCTCAATGCGCATGAAATGGCCAGTAAAATGCACTATTAAACTTCTAGGATAAGGCAAACGGAGACCCGATTAGACCATTTCATATTACGGTTAATATAAGAATTCAGCGTTATTCTATCACATTTGTTCAACTTACGTCGTTCCTATTTCAGATGGCGTACTGGGCTAGGCGGCATCTTAAAGCGCGTGGAATGGCGAGCAAAATGCACTCTTAAACTTCTAGGGTGGGGCAAACAGAGACCAGTTTAGATCACTTTATATTATGGTTAATTTAAGAATTCAGCGAAATTCTATCTAATCTGTACATTTACGTCGATCCTATTGCAGATAGCGTATTGGGCTAAGCGGCATCTCAAAGCGCATGAAATGGCGAGTAAAATGCACTATTAAACTTCTATGGTAATGCAAACAGAGACCCGATTAGATCATTTTATATTACGGTTAATATAAGAATTCAGCGTAATTCTATCACATTTGTTCTACATACGTCGCTCCTATTTCAGATAGTGTACTGGGCTAGGCGGCATCTTAAAGCGCGTGGAAGGGCGAGCAAAATCCACTACTAAACTTCTATGATAGGGCAATCAGAGTCCCGTTTAGATCATTTTATATTTTGTTTAATATAAGATTTCAGGGAAATTCTATCACGTTTGTTCAATTTACGTCGCTCCTATTTCAGATAGCTATTGGGCTAAGCGGCATCTCAAAGCGCATGAAATGACGAGAGAAATGCACTATTAAACTTCTTGGGTAGGGCGAACAAAGACCCGATTAGATCATTTTACATTAAGGTTAATATAAGAATTCAGCGAAATTCTATCACATTTGTTCAATTTACATCGCTCCTATTTCAGATAGCGATTTGTGCTAAGCGGCATCTCAAAGCGCAGGAAATGGCGAGTAAAATGCACTATTAAACTTCTAGGGTAGGGCAAACAGAGACCAGTTTAGATCATTTTATATTATGGTTAATTTAAGAATTCTGCGAATTTCTATCACATTTGTTCAATTTACGTCGCTCCTATTTCAGATAGCGTACCCGGATAGGCGGCATCTTAAAGCGCGAGGAATGGCAAGTAAAACGAACTATTAAACTTCTATGATAGGGCAATCAGAGACCCGATTAGATCATTTTATATTTTGGTTAATATAAGAATTCAGCGAAATTCTATCACATTTGTTTAATTTACGTCGCTCCTATTTCAGATAGCGTATTGGGATAAGCGGCATCTCAAAGCGCATGAAATGCTGAGTAAAATGCGCTATTAAACTTCTGGGGTAGGGCAATCAGAGACCCGATTAGATCATTTTATATTATGGTTAATTTAAGGATTCAGCAAAATTCTATCACATTTGTTCAATTTACGTCGTTCCTATTTCAGATAGCATACTGGGCTAGGCGGCAACTTAAAGCGCGCGGAATGGCGAGTAAAATGCACTATTAAACTTCTATGATAGGGCAATCAGAGACCCGATTAGATCATTTTATATTGTGGTTAATTTAAGAATTCAGCGAAATTCTATCACATTTGTTCAATTTACATCGCTCCTATTTCAGATAGCGTATTGGGCTAAGCGGCATCTCAATGCGCATGAAATGGCCAGTAAAATCCACTATTAAACTTCTAGGATAAGGCAAACGGAGACCCGATTAGACCATTTCATATTACGGTTAATATAAGAATTCAGCGTTATTCTATCACATTTGTTCAACTTACGTCGTTCCTATTTCAGATAGCGTACTGGGCTAGGCGGCATCTTAAAGCGCGTGGAATGGCGAGCAAAATGCACTCTTAATCTTCTATGATAGGGCAATCAGAGACCCGATTAGATCATTTTATATTTTGGTTAATATAAGAATTCAGCGAAATTCTATCACATTTGTTCAATTTACGTCGCTCCTATTTCAGATAGCATACTGGGCTAGGCGGCAACTTAAAGCGCGCGGAATGGCGAGTAAAATGCACTATTAAACTTCTATGATAGGGCAATCAGAGACCCGATTAGATCATTTTATATTGTGGTTAATTTAAGAATTCAGCGAAATTCTATCACATTTGTTCAATTTACATCGCTCCTATTTCAGATAGCGTATTGGGCTAAGCGGCATCTCAATGCGCATGAAATGGCCAGTAAAATCCACTATTAAACTTCTAGGATAAGGCAAACGGAGACCCGATTAGACCATTTCATATTACGGTTAATATAAGAATTCAGCGTTATTCTATCACATTTGTTCAACTTACGTCGTTCCTATTTCAGATAGCGTACTGGGCTAGGCGGCATCTTAAAGCGCGTGGAATGGCGAGCAAAATGCACTCTTAATCTTCTATGATAGGGCAATCAGAGTCCCGTTTAGATCATTTTATATTTTGTTTAATATAAGATTTCAGGGAAATTCTATCACGTTTGTTCAATTTACGTCGCTCCTATTTCAGATAGCTATTGGGCTAAGCGGCATCTCAAAGCGCATGAAATGACGAGAGAAATGCACTATTAAACTTCTTGGGTAGGGCGAACAAAGACCCGATTAGATCATTTTACATTAAGGTTAATATAAGAATTCAGCGAAATTCTATCACATTTGTTCAATTTACATCGCTCCTATTTCAGATAGCGATTTGTGCTAAGCGGCATCTCAAAGCGCAGGAAATGGCGAGTAAAATGCACTATTAAACTTCTAGGGTAGGGCAAACAGAGACCAGTTTAGATCATTTTATATTATGGTTAATTTAAGAATTCTGCGAATTTCTATCACATTTGTTCAATTTACGTCGCTCCTATTTCAGATAGCGTACCCGGATAGGCGGCATCTTAAAGCGCGAGGAATGGCAAGTAAAACGAACTATTAAACTTCTATGATAGGGCAATCAGAGACCCGATTAGATCATTTTATATTTTGGTTAATATAAGAATTCAGCGAAATTCTATCACATTTGTTTAATTTACGTCGCTCCTATTTCAGATAGCGTATTGGGATAAGCGGCATCTCAAAGCGCATGAAATGCTGAGTAAAATGCGCTATTAAACTTCTGGGGTAGGGCAATCAGAGACCCGATTAGATCATTTTATATTATGGTTAATTTAAGGATTCAGCAAAATTCTATCACATTTGTTCAATTTACGTCGTTCCTATTTCAGATAGCATACTGGGCTAGGCGGCAACTTAAAGCGCGCGGAATGGCGAGTAAAATGCACTATTAAACTTCTATGATAGGGCAATCAGAGACCCGATTAGATCATTTTATATTGTGGTTAATTTAAGAATTCAGCGAAATTCTATCACATTTGTTCAATTTACATCGCTCCTATTTCAGATAGCGTATTGGGCTAAGCGGCATCTCAATGCGCATGAAATGGCCAGTAAAATCCACTATTAAACTTCTAGGATAAGGCAAACGGAGACCCGATTAGACCATTTCATATTACGGTTAATATAAGAATTCAGCGTTATTCTATCACATTTGTTCAACTTACGTCGTTCCTATTTCAGATAGCGTACTGGGCTAGGCGGCATCTTAAAGCGCGTGGAATGGCGAGCAAAATGCACTCTTAATCTTCTATGATAGGGCAATCAGAGACCCGATTAGATCATTTTATATTTTGGTTAATATAAGAATTCAGCGAAATTCTATCACATTTGTTCAATTTACGTCGCTCCTATTTCAGATAGCATACTGGGCTAGGCGGCAACTTAAAGCGCGCGGAATGGCGAGTAAAATGCACTATTAAACTTCTATGATAGGGCAATCAGAGACCCGATTAGATCATTTTATATTGTGGTTAATTTAAGAATTCAGCGAAATTCTATCACATTTGTTCAATTTACATCGCTCCTATTTCAGATAGCGTATTGGGCTAAGCGGCATCTCAATGCGCATGAAATGGCCAGTAAAATCCACTATTAAACTTCTAGGATAAGGCAAACGGAGACCCGATTAGACCATTTCATATTACGGTTAATATAAGAATTCAGCGTTATTCTATCACATTTGTTCAACTTACGTCGTTCCTATTTCAGATAGCGTACTGGGCTAGGCGGCATCTTAAAGCGCGTGGAATGGCGAGCAAAATGCACTCTTAATCTTCTATGATAGGGCAATCAGAGACCCGATTAGATCATTTTATATTTTGGTTAATATAAGAATTCAGCGAAATTCTATCACATTTGTTCAATTTACGTCGCTCCTATTTCAGATAGCGTACTGGGCTAGGCGGCATCTTAAAGCGCGTGGAATGACGAGTAAAATGCACTATTAAACTTCTATGATAGGGCAATCAGAGACCCGATTAGATCATTTTATATTTTGGTTAATATAAGAATTCAGCGAAATTCTATCACATTTGTTCAATTTACGTCGTTCCTATTTCAGATAGCGTACTGGGCTAGGCGGCATCTTAAAGCGTGTGTAATGGCGAGTAAAATGCACTATTAAACTTCTATGATAGGGCAATCAGAGACCCGATTAGATCATTTTATATTTTGGTTAATATAAGAATTCAGCGAAATTCTATCACATTTGTTCAATTTACGTCGCTCCAATTTCAGATAGCTTATTGGGCTAAGCGGCATCGCAAAGCGCATGAATTGACGAGTGAAATGCACTATTAAACTTCTTGGGTAGGGCGTACAAAGACCCGATTAGATCATTTTACATTAAGGTTAATATAAGAATTCAGCGAAATTCTATCACATTTGTTCAATTTACATCGCTCCTATTTCAGATAGCGACTTGTGCTAAGCGGCATCTCAAAGCGCAGGAAATGGCGAGTAAAATGCACCATTAAACTTCTAGGGTAGGGCAAACAGAGACCCCATTAGATCATTTTATATTATGGTTAATTTAAGAATTCAGAAAAATTCTATCACATTTGTTCAATTTACGTCGCTCCTATTTCAGATAGCGTACCCGGATAGGCGGCATCTTAAAGCGCGAGGAATGGCGAGTAAAATGCGCTATTAAACTTCTATGATAGGGCAATCAGAGACCCGATTAGATCATTTTATATTTTGGTTAATATAAGAATTCAGCGAAATTCTATCACATTTGTTCAATTTACGTCGCTCCTATTTCAGATAGCGTATTGGGCTAAGCGGCATCTCTAAGCGCATGAATGACTAGTGAAATGCAATATTAAACTTCTAGGGTAGGGCGAACAAAGACCCGATTAGATCATTTTACATTAAGGTTAATATAAGAATTCAGCGTAACTCTGTCACATTTGTTCAATTTACGTCGCTCCTATTTCAGATATCGTAGTGGGCTAAGCGGCATCTCAAAGCGCAAGAAATGGCGAGTAAACTGCACTATTAAACTTCTAGGGTAGGGCAAACAGAGACCCGATTAGATCATTTTATATTATGGTTAATTTAAGAATTCTGCGAATTTCTATCACATTTGTTCAATTTACGTTGCTCCTATTTCAGATAGCGTATTGGGCTAAGCGGTATCACAAAGCGCAAGAAATGGCGAGTAAAATGCACTATTAAACTTCTAGGGTAGGGCAAACAGAGACCAGTTTAGATCATTTTATATTATGGTTAATTTAAGAATTCTGCGAATTTCTATCACATTTGTTCAATTTACGTTGCTCCTATTTCAGATAGCGTGTTGGGCTAAGCGGTATCACAAAGCGCAAGAAATGGCGAGTAAACTGCACTATTAAACTTCTAGGGTAGGGCAAACAGAGACCCGATTAGGTCATTTCATAATATGGTTAATTTAAGAATTCAGAAAAATTCTATCACATTTGTACAATTTACGTCGCTCCTATTTCAGATAGCGTACTCGGATAGGCGGCATCTTAAAGCGCGAGGAATGGCGAGTAAAATGCACTATTAAACTTCTATGATAGGGCAATCAGAGACCCGATTAGATCATTTTATATTTTGGTTAATATAAGAATTCAGCGAAATTCTATCACATTTGTTTAATTTACGTCGCTCCTATTTCAGATAGCGTATTGGGATAAGCGGCATCTCAAAGCGCATGAAATGCCGAGTAAAATGCGCTATTAAACTTCTAGGGTAGGGCAATCAGAGACCCGATTAGATCATTTTATATTATGGTTAATTTAAGAATTCAGAAAAATTCTATCACATTTGTTCAATTTACGTCGCTCCTATGTCAGATAGCGTACTGGGCTAGGCGGCAACTTAAAGCGCGTGGAATGGCGAGTAAAATGCACTATTAAACTTCTATGATAGGGCAATCAGAGACCCGATTAGATCATTTTATATTTTGGTTAATATAAGAATTCAGCGAAATTCTATCACATTTGTTCAATTTACGTCGCTCCTATTTCAGATAGCGTACTGGGCTAAGCGGCATCTCAAAGCGCAAGATATGGCGAGTAAAACGCACTATTAAACTTCTAGGGTAGGGCAAACAGAGACCCGATTAGATCATTTTATATTACGGTTAATATAAGAATTCAGCGTAATTCTGTCACATTTGTTCAACTTACGTAGCTCCTATTTCAGATAGCGTACTGGGCTCGGCGGCAACTTAAAGCGCGTGGAATGGCGAGTAAGATGCACTCTTAATCTTCTATTATAGGGCAATCAGAGACCCGATTAGATCATTTTATATTATGGTTAATATAAGAATTCAGCGAAATTCTATCACATTTGTTTAATTTACGTCGCTCCTATTTCAGATAGCGTATTGGGATAAGCGGCATCTCAAAGCGCATGAAATGCCGAGTAAAATGCGCTACTAAACTTCTAGAGTAGGGCAATCAGAGACCCGATTAGATCATTTTATATTATGGTTAATTTAAGAATTCGGCAAAATTCTATCACATTTGTTCAATTTACGTCGTTCCTATTTCAGATAGCATACTGGGCTAGGCGGTAACTTAAAGCGCGCGGAATGGCGAGTAAAATGCACTATTAAACTTCTATGATAGGGCAATCAGAGACCCGATTAGATCATTTTATATTATGGTTAATTTAAGAATTCAGCGAAATTCTATCACATTTGTTCAATTTACATCGCTCCTATTTCAGATAGCGTATTAGGCTAAGCGGCATCTCAATGCGCATGAAATGGCCAGTAAAATGCACTATTAAACTTCTAGGATAAGGCAAACGGAGACCCGATTAGACCATTTCATATTACGGTTAATATAAGAATTCAGCGTTATTCTATCACATTTGTTCAACTTACGTCGTTCCTATTTCAGATAGCATACTGGGCTAGGCGGCAACTTAAAGCGCGCGGAATGGCGAGTAAAATGCACTATTAAACTTCTATGATAGGGCAATCAGAGACCCGATTAGATCATTTTATATTATGGTTAATTTAAGAATTCAGCGAAATTCTATCACATTTGTTCAACATACGTAGCTCCTATTTCAGATAGTGTACTGGGCTAGGCGGCATCTTAAAGCGCGTGGAAGGGCGAGTAAAATGCACTACTAAACTTCTATGATCGGGCAATCAGAGTCCCGTTTAGATCATTTTATATTATGGTTAATTTAAGAATTCAGCGAAATTCTATCACATTTGTTCAATTTACATCGCTCCTATTTCAGATAGCGTATTGGGCTAAGCGGCATCTCAATGCCCATGAAATGGCCAGTAAAATGCACTCTTAATCTTCTATGATAGGGCAATCAGAGACCCGATTAGATCATTTTATATTTTGGTTAATATAAGAATTCAGCGAAATTCTATCACATTTGTTCAATTTACGTCGATCCTATTTCAGATAGCTTATTGGGCTAAGCGGCATCTCAAAGCGCATGAAGTGGCGAGTAAAATGCACTATTAAACTTCTAGGGTAGGGCGAACAAGGACCCGATTAGATTATTTTACATTAAGGTTAATATAAGAATTCAGCGAAATTCTATCACATTTGTTCAATTTACATCGCTCCTATTTCAGATAGCGACTTGTGCTAAGCGGCACCTCAAAGCGCAAGAAATGGCGAGTAAAATGCACTATTAAACTTCTAGGGTAGGGCAAACAGAGACCACATTAGATCATTTTATATTATGGTTAATTTAAGAATTCAGCGAAATTCTCTCACATTTGTTCAATTTATGTCGCTGATATTTCAGATAGCGTATTGGGCTAAGCGGCATCTCAAAGCGCAAGAAATGGCGAGTAAAATGCACTATTAAACTTCTAGGGTAGGGCAAACAGAGGCCCGATTAGGTCATTTCATATTATGGTTAATTTAAGAATTCAGAAAAATTCTATCACATTTGTTCAATTTACGTCGCTCCTATTTCAGATAGCGTACTCGGATAGGCGGCATCTTAAAGCGCGAGGAATGGCGAGTAAAATGCACTATTAAACTTCTATGATAGGGCAATCAGAGACCCGATTAGATCATTTTATATTTTGGTTAATATAAGAATTCAGCGAAATTCTATCACATTTGTTTAATTTACGTCGCTCCTATTGCAGATAGCGTATTGGGATAAGCGGCATCTCAAAGCGCATGAAATGCCGAGTAAAATGCGCTATTTAACTTCTAGGGTAGGGCAATCAGAGACCCGATTAGATCATTTTATATTATGGTTAATTTAAGAATTCAGCAAAATTCTATCACATTTGTTCAATTTACGTCGCTCCTATTTCAGATAGCATACTGGGCTAGGCGGCAACTTAAAGCGCGCGGAATGGCGAGTAAAATGCACTATTAAACTTCTATGATAGGGCAATCAGAGACCCGATTAGATCATTTTATATTATGGTTAATTTAAGAATTCAGCGAAATTCTATCACATTTGTTCAATTTACATCGCTCCTATTTCAGATAGCGTATTGGGCTAAGCGGCATCTCAAAGCGCAAGAAATGGCGAGTAAACTGCACTATTAAACTTCTAGGGTAGGGCAAACAGAGACCAGTTTAGATCATTTTATATTATGGTTAATTTAAGAATTCTGCGAATTTCTATCACATTTGTTCAATTTACGTCGCTCCTATTTCAGATAGCGTACCCGGATAGGCGGCATCTTAAAGCGCGAGGAATGGCGAGTAAAACGAACTATTAAACTTCTATGATAGGGCAATCAGAGACCCGATTAGATCATTTTATATTTTGGTTAATATAAGAATTCAGCGAAATTCTATCACATTTGTTTAATTTACGTCGCTCCTATTTCAGATAGCGTATTGGGATAAGCGGCATCTCAAAGCGCATGAAATGCTGAGTAAAATGCGCTATTAAACTTCTAGGGTAGGGCAATCAGAGACCCGATTAGATCATTTTATATTATGGTTAATTTAAGGATTCAGCAAAATTCTATCACATTTGTTCAATTTACGTCGTTCCTATTTCAGATAGCATACTGGGCTAGGCGGCAACTTAAAGCGCGCGGAATGGCGAGCAAAATGCACTATTAAACTTCTATAATAGGGCAATCAGAGACCCGATTAGATCATTTTATATTATGGTTAATATAAGAATTCAGCGAAATTCTATCACATTTGTTCAATTTACATCGCTCCTATTTCAGATAGCGACTTGTGCTAAGCGGCATCTCAAAGCGCAGGAAATGGCGAGTAAAATGCACTATTAAACTTCTATGATAGGGCAATCAGAGACCCGATTAGATCATTTTATATTTTGGTTAATATAAGAATTCAGCGAAATTCTATCACATTTGTTCAATTTACGTCGCTCCAATTTCAGATAGCTTATTGGGCTAAGCGGCATCGCAAAGCGCATGAATTGACGAGTGAAATGCACTATTAAACTTCTTGGGTAGGGCGAACAAAGACCCGATTAGATCATTTTACATTAAGGTTAATATAAGAATTCAGCGAAATTCTATCACATTTGTTCAATTTACATCGCTCCTATTTCAGATAGTGACTTGTGCTAAGCGGCATCTCAAAGCGCAGGAAATGGCGAGTAAAATGCACTATTAAACTTCTAGGGTAGGGCAAACAGAGACCCCATTAGATCATTTTATATTATGGTTAATTTAAGAATTCAGCGAAATTCTCTCACATTTGTTCAATTTACGTCGCTGATATTTCAGATAGCGTATTGGGCTAAGCGGCATCTTAAAGCGTGTGTAATGGCGAGTAAAATGCACTATTAAACTTCTATGATAGGGCAATCAGAGACCCGATTAGATCATTTTATATTTTGGTTAATATAAGAATTCAGCGAAATTCTATCACATTTATTCAATTTACGTCGCTCCAATTTCAGATAGCTTATTGGGCTAAGCGGCATCGCAAAGCGCATGAATTGACGAGTGAAATGCACTATTAAACTTCTTGGGTACGGCGAACAAAGACCCGATTAGATCATTTTACATTAAGGTTAATATAAGAATTCAGCGAAATTCTATCACATTTGTTCAATTTACATCGTTCCTATTTCAGATAGCGACTTGTGCTAAGCGGCATCTCAAAGCGCAGGAAATGGCGAGTAAAATGCACTATTAAACTTCTAGGGTAGGGCAAACAGAGACCCCATTAGATCATTTTATATTATGGTTAATTTAAGAATTCAGCGAAATTCTCTCACATTTGTTCAATTTACGTCGCTGATATTTCAGATAGCGTACTGGGCTAGGCGGCATCTTAAAGCGTGTGTAATGGCGAGTAAAATGCACTATTAAACTTCTATGATAGGGCAATCAGAGACCCGATTAGATCATTTTATATTTTGGTTAATATAAGAATTCAGCGAAATTCTATCACATTTGTTCAATTTACGTCGATCCTATTTCAGATAGCGTACTGGGCTAGGCGGCATCTTAAAGCGTGTGTAATGGCGAGTAAAATGCACTATTAAACTTCTATGATAGGGCAATCAGAGACCCGTTTAGATCATTTTATATTTTGGTTAATATAAGAATTCAGCGAAATTCTATCACATTTGTTCAATTTACGTCGCTCCTATTTCAGATAGCGTATTGGGCTAAGCGGCATCTCAAAGCGCAAGATATGGCGAGTAAAATGCACTATTAAACTTCTAGGGTAGGGCAAACAGAGACCCCATTAGATCATTTTATATTATGATTAATTTAAGAATTCAGCGAAATTCTATCACATTTGTTCAATTTACGTTGCTCCTATTTCAGATAGCGTATTGGGCTAAGCGGCATCTCAAAGAGCATGAAATGGCGAGTAAAATGCACTGTTAAACTTCTAGGGTATGGCAAACAGAGACCCCATTAGATCATTTTATATTATGGTTAATTTAAGAATTCAGCGAAATTCTATCACATTTGTTCAATTTACGTCGCTCCTATTTCAGATAGCGTACTGGGCTAGGCGGCATCTTAAAGCGCACGAAATGGCGAGTAAAATGCTCTATTAAACTTCTATTATAGGGCTATCAGAGACCCGATTAGATCATTTTATATTTTGGTTAATATAAGAATCCAGCGAAATTCTATCACATTCGTTCAATTTACGTCGCTCCTATTTCAGATAGCGTATTGGGCTATGCGCCGTCTCAATGCGCATGAAATGGCGAGTAAAACGCACTATTAAACTTCTAGGGTAGGGCAAACAGAGACCCGATTAGATCATTTTATATTACGGTTAATATAAGAATTCAGCGTAATTCTGTGACATTTGTTCAACTTACGTAGCTCCTATTTCAGATAGCGTCCTGGGCTAGGCGGCACCTTAAAGCGCGTGGAATGGCGAGTAAAATGCGCTATTAAACTTCTATGATAGGGCAATCAGAGACCCGATTAGATCATTTTATATTTTGGTTAATATAAGAATTCAGCGAAATTCTATCACATTTGTTCAATTTACGTCGCTCCTATTTCAGATAGCGTATTGGGCTAAGCGGCATCTCTAAGCGCATGAATGACTAGTGAAATGCACTATTAAACTTCTAGGGTAGGGCGAACAAAGACCCGATTAGATCATTTTACATTAAGGTTAATATAAGAATTCAGCGTAACTCTGTCACATTTGTTCAATTTACGTGGCTCCTATTTCAGATAGCGTATTGGGCTAAGCGGCATCTCAAAGAGCATGAAATGGCTAGTAAAATGCACTGTTAAACTTCTAGGGTATGGCAAACAGAGACCCCTTTAGATCATTTTATATTATGGTTAATTTAAGAATTCAGCGAAATTCTATCACATTTGTTCAATTTACGTCGCTCCTATTTCAGATAGCGTACTGGGCTAGGCGGCATCTTAAAGCGCACGAAATGGCGAGTAAAATGCTCTATTAAACTTCTATTATAGGGCTATCAGAGACCCGATTAGATCATTTTATATTTTGGTTAATATAAGAATCCAGCGAAATTCTATCACATTTGTTCAATTTACGTCGCTCCTATGTCAGATAGCGTATTGGGCTATGCGGCATCGCGAAGCGCATGAAATGACGAGTAAAATGCACTGTTAAACTTCTAGGGTAGGGCAAACAGAGACCAGATTAGATCATTTTATATTACGGTTAATATAAGAATTCAGCGAAATTCTATCACATTTGTTCAATTTACGTCGTTCCTATTTCAGATAGCTTATTGGCCTAAGCGGCATCGCAAAGCGCATGTATTGACGAGTGAAATGCACTATTAAACTTCTTGGGCAGGGCGAACAAAGACCCGATTAGATCATTTTACATTAAGGTTAATATAAGAATTCAGCGAAATTCTATCACATTTGTTCAATTTACATCGCTCCTATTTCAGATAGCGACTTGTGCTAAGCGGCATCTCAAAGCGCAGGAAATGGCGAGTAAAATGCACTATTAAACTTCTAGGGTAGGGCAAACACAGACCCCATTAGATCATTTTATATTAAGGTTAATTTAAGAATTCAGCGAAATTCTCTCACATTTGTTCAATTTACGTCGCTGATATTTCAGATAGCGTACTGGGCTAGGCGGCATCTTAAAGCGTGTGTAATGGCGAGTAAAATGCACTATTAAACTTCTATGATAGGGCAATCAGAGTCCCGATTAGATCATTTCATATTTTGGTTAATATAAGAATTCAGCGAAATCCTATCACATTTGTTCAATTTACGTCGTTCCTATTTCAGATAGCGTACTGGGCTAGGCGGCATCTTAAAGCGTGTGTAATGGCGAGTAAAATGCACTATTAAACTTCTATGATAGGGCAATCAGAGACCCGATTAGATCATTTTATATTTTGGTTAATATAAGAATTCAGCGAAATTCTATCACATTTGTTCAATTTACGTCGCTCCAATTTCAGATAGCTTATTGGGCTAAGCGGCATCGCAAAGCGCATGAATTGACGAGTGAAATGCACTATTAAACTTCTTGGGTAGGGCGAACAAAGACCCGATTAGATCATTTTACATTAAGGTTAATATAAGAATTCAGCGAAATTCTATCACATTTGTTCAATTTACATCGCTCCTATTTCAGATAGTGACTTGTGCTAAGCGGCATCTCAAAGCGCAGGAAATGGCGAGTAAAATGCACTATTAAACTTCTAGGGTAGGGCAAACAGAGACCCCATTAGATCATTTTATATTATGGTTAATTTAAGAATTCAGCGAAATTCTCTCACATTTGTTCAATTTACGTCGCTGATATTTCAGATAGCGTATTGGGCTAAGCGGCATCTTAAAGCGTGTGTAATGGTGAGTAAAATGCACTATTAAACTTCTATGATAGGGCAATCAGAGACCCGATTAGATCATTTTATATTTTGGTTAATATAAGAATTCAGCGAAATTCTATCACATTTGTTCAATTTACGTCGCTCCAATTTCAGATAGCTTATTGGGCTAAGCGGCATCGCAAAGCGCATGAATTGACGAGTGAAATGCACTATTAAACTTCTTGGGTACGGCGAACAAAGACCCGATTAGATCATTTTACATTAAGGTTAATATAAGAATTCAGCGAAATTCTATCACATTTGTTCAATTTACATCGCTCCTATTTCAGATAGCGACTTGTGCTAAGCGGCATCTCAAAGCGCAGGAAATGGCGAGTAAAATGCACTATTAAACTTCTAGGGTAGGGCAAACAGAGACCCCATTAGATCATTTTATATTATGGTTAATTTAAGAATTCAGCGAAATTCTCTCACATTTGTTCAATTTACGTCGCTGATATTTCAGATAGCGTACTGGGCTAGGCGGCATCTTAAAGCGTGTGTAATGGCGAGTAAAATGCACTATTAAACTTCTATGATAGGGCAATCAGAGACCCGTTTAGATCATTTTATATTTTGGTTAATATAAGAATTCAGCGAAATTCTATCACATTTGTTCAATTTACGTCGCTCCTATTTCAGATAGCGTACTGGGCTAAGCGGCATCTCTAAGCGCATGAATGACTAGTGAAATGCACTATTAAACTTCTAGGGTAGGGCGAACAAAGACCCGATTAGATCATTTTACATTAAGGTTAATATAAGAATTCAGCGTAACTCTGTCACATTTGTTCAATTTACGTGGCTCCTATTTCAGATAGCGTATTGGGCTAAGCGGCATCTCAAAGAGCATGAAATGGCGAGTAAAATGCACTGTTAAACTTCTAGGGTATGGCAAACAGAGACCCCTTTAGATCATTTTATATTATGGTTAATTTAAGAATTCAGCGAAATTCTATCACATTTGTTCAATTTACGTCGCTCCTATTTCAGATAGCGTACTGGGCTAGGCGGCATCTTAAAGCGCACGAAATGGCGAGTAAAATGCTCTATTAAACTTCTATTATAGGGCTATCAGAGACCCGATTAGATCATTTTATATTTTGGTTAATATAAGAATCCAGCGAAATTCTATCACATTTGTTCAATTTACGTCGCTCCTATGTCAGATAGCGTATTGGGCTATGCGGCATCGCGAAGCGCATGAAATGACGAGTAAAATGCACTGTTAAACTTCTAGGGTAGGGCAAACAGAGACCAGATTAGATCATTTTATATTACGGTTAATATAAGAATTCAGCGAAATTCTATCACATTTGTTCAATTTACGTCGTTCCTATTTCAGATAGCTTATTGGCCTAAGCGGCATCGCAAAGCGCATGTATTGACGAGTGAAATGCACTATTAAACTTCTTGGGCAGGGCGAACAAAGACCCGATTAGATCATTTTACATTAAGGTTAATATAAGAATTCAGCGAAATTCTATCACATTTGTTCAATTTACATCGCTCCTATTTCAGATAGCGACTTGTGCTAAGCGGCATCTCAAAGCGCAGGAAATGGCGAGTAAAATGCACTATTAAACTTCTAGGGTAGGGCAAACACAGACCCCATTAGATCATTTTATATTAAGGTTAATTTAAGAATTCAGCGAAATTCTCTCACATTTGTTCAATTTACGTCGCTGATATTTCAGATAGCGTACTGGGCTAGGCGGCATCTTAAAGCGTGTGTAATGGCGAGTAAAATGCACTATTAAACTTCTATGATAGGGCAATCAGAGTCCCGATTAGATCATTTCATATTTTGGTTAATATAAGAATTCAGCGAAATTCTATCACATTTGTTCAATTTACGTCGTTCCTATTTCAGATAGCGTACTGGGCTAGGCGGCATCTTAAAGCGTGTGTAATGGCGAGTAAAATGCACTATTAAACTTCTATGATAGGGCAATCAGAGACCCGATTAGATCATTTTATATTTTGGTTAATATAAGAATTCAGCGAAATTCTATCACATTTGTTCAATTTACGTCGCTCCAATTTCAGATAGCTTATTGGGCTAAGCGGCATCGCAAAGCGCATGAATTGACGAGTGAAATGCACTATTAAACTTCTTGGGTAGGGCGAACAAAGACCCGATTAGATCATTTTACATTAAGGTTAATATAAGAATTCAGCGAAATTCTATCACATTTGTTCAATTTACATCGCTCCTATTTCAGATAGTGACTTGTGCTAAGCGGCATCTCAAAGCGCAGGAAATGGCGAGTAAAATGCACTATTAAACTTCTAGGGTAGGGCAAACAGAGACCCCATTAGATCATTTTATATTATGGTTAATTTAAGAATTCAGCGAAATTCTCTCACATTTGTTCAATTTACGTCGCTGATATTTCAGATAGCGTATTGGGCTAAGCGGCATCTTAAAGCGTGTGTAATGGTGAGTAAAATGCACTATTAAACTTCTATGATAGGGCAATCAGAGACCCGATTAGATCATTTTATATTTTGGTTAATATAAGAATTCAGCGAAATTCTATCACATTTGTTCAATTTACGTCGCTCCAATTTCAGATAGCTTATTGGGCTAAGCGGCATCGCAAAGCGCATGAATTGACGAGTGAAATGCACTATTAAACTTCTTGGGTACGGCGAACAAAGACCCGATTAGATCATTTTACATTAAGGTTAATATAAGAATTCAGCGAAATTCTATCACATTTGTTCAATTTACATCGCTCCTATTTCAGATAGCGACTTGTGCTAAGCGGCATCTCAAAGCGCAGGAAATGGCGAGTAAAATGCACTATTAAACTTCTAGGGTAGGGCAAACAGAGACCCCATTAGATCATTTTATATTATGGTTAATTTAAGAATTCAGCGAAATTCTCTCACATTTGTTCAATTTACGTCGCTGATATTTCAGATAGCGTACTGGGCTAGGCGGCATCTTAAAGCGCGTGTAATGGCGAGTAAAATGCACTATTAAACTTCTATGATAGGGCAATCAGAGACCCGTTTAGATCATTTTATATTTTGGTTAATATAAGAATTCAGCGAAATTCTATCACATTTGTTCAATTTACGTCGCTCCTATTTCAGATAGCGTATTGGGCTAAGCGGCATCTCAAAGCGCAAGATATGGCGAGTAAAATGCACTGTTAAACTTCTAGGGTATGGCAAACAGAGACCCCATTAGATCATTTTATATTATGGTTAATTTAAGAATTCAGCGAAATTCTATCACATTTGTTCAATTTACGTCGCTCCTATTTCAGATAGCGTACTGGGCTAGGCGGCATCTTAAAGCGCACGAAATGGCGAGTAAAATGCTCTATTAAACTTCTATTATAGGGCTATCAGAGACCCGATTAGATCATTTTATATTTTGGTTAATATAAGAATCCAGCGAAATTCTATCACATTCGTTCAATTTACGTCGCTCCTATTTCAGATAGCGTATTGGGCTATGCGCCGTCTCAATGCGCATGAAATGGCGAGTAAAACGCACTATTAAACTTCTAGGGTAGGGCAAACAGAGACCCGATTAGATCATTTTATATTACGGTTAATATAAGAATTCAGCGTAATTCTGTGACATTTGTTCAACTTACGTAGCTCCTATTTCAGATAGCGTCCTGGGCTAGGCGGCACCTTAAAGCGCGTGGAATGGCGAGTAAAATGCGCTATTAAACTTCTATGATAGGGCAATCAGAGACCCGATTAGATCATTTTGTATTTTGGTTAATATAAGAATTCAGCGAAATTCTATCACATTTGTTCAATTTACGTCGCTCCTATTTCAGGTAGCGTATTGGGCTAAGCGGCATCTCTAAGCGCATGAATGACTAGTGAAATGCACTATTAAACTTCTAGGGTAGGGCGAACAAAGACCCGATTAGATCATTTTACATTAAGGTTAATATAAGAATTCAGCGTAACTCTGTCACATTTGTTCAATTTACGTCGCTCCTATTTCAGATAGCGTATTGGGCTAAGCGGCATCTCAAAGAGCATGAAATGGCGAGTAAAATGCACTGTTAAACTTCTAGGGTATGGCAAACAGAGACCCCATTAGATCATTTTATATTATGGTTAATTTAAGAATTCAGCGAAATTCTATCACATTTGTTCAATTTACGTCGCTCCTATTTCAGATAGCGTACTGGGCTAGGCGGCATCTTAAAGCGCACGAAATGGCGAGTAAAATGCTCTATTAAACTTCTATTATAGGGCTATCAGAGACCCGATTAGATCATTTTATATTTTGGTTAATATAAGAATCCAGCGAAATTCTATCACATTTGTTCAATTTACGTCGCTCCTATGTCAGATAGCGTATTGGGCTATGCGGCATCGCGAAGCGCATGAAATGACGAGTAAAATGCACTGTTAAACTTCTAGGGTAGGGCAAACAGAGACCAGATTAGATCATTTTATATTACGGTTAATATAAGAATTCAGCGAAATTCTATCACATTTGTTCAATTTACGTCGTTCCTATTTCAGATAGCTTATTGGCCTAAGCGGCATCGCAAAGCGCATGTATTGACGAGTGAAATGCACTATTAAACTTCTTGGGCAGGGCGAACAAAGACCCGATTAGATCATTTTACATTAAGGTTAATATAAGAATTCAGCGAAATTCTATCACATTTGTTCAATTTACATCGCTCCTATTTCAGATAGCGACTTGTGCTAAGCGGCATCTCAAAGCGCAGGAAATGGCGAGTAAAATGCACTATTAAACTTCTAGGGTAGGGCAAACACAGACCCCATTAGATCATTTTATATTAAGGTTAATTTAAGAATTCAGCGAAATTCTCTCACATTTGTTCAATTTACGTCGCTGATATTTCAGATAGCGTACTGGGCTAGGCGGCATCTTAAAGCGTGTGTAATGGCGAGTAAAATGCACTATTAAACTTCTATGATAGGGCAATCAGAGACCCGATTAGATCATTTCATATTTTGGTTAATATAAGAATTCAGCGAAATCCTATCACATTTGTTCAATTTACGTCGTTCCTATTTCAGATAGCGTACTGGGCTAGGCGGCATCTTAAAGCGTGTGTAATGGCGAGTAAAATGCACTATTAAACTTCTATGATAGGGCAATCAGAGACCCGATTAGATCATTTTATATTTTGGTTAATATAAGAATTCAGCGAAATTCTATCACATTTGTTCAATTTACGTCGCTCCAATTTCAGATAGCTTATTGGGCTAAGCGGCATCGCAAAGCGCATGAATTGACGAGTGAAATGCACTATTAAACTTCTTGGGTAGGGCGAACAAAGACCCGATTAGATCATTTTACATTAAGGTTAATATAAGAATTCAGCGAAATTCTATCACATTTGTTCAATTTACATCGCTCCTATTTCAGATAGTGAGTTGTGCTAAGCGGCATCTCAAAGCGCAGGAAATGGCGAGTAAAATGCACTATTAAACTTCTAGGGTAGGGCAAACAGAGACCCCATTAGATCATTTTATATTATGGTTAATTTAAGAATTCAGCGAAATTCTCTCACATTTGTTCAATTTACGTCGCTGATATTTCAGATAGCGTACTGGGCTAGGCGGCATCTTAAAGCGTGTGTAATGGCGAGTAAAATGCACTATTAAACTTCTATGATAGGGCAATCAGAGACCCGTTTAGATCATTTTATATTTTGGTTAATATAAGAATTCAGCGAAATTCTATCACATTTGTTCAATTTACGTCGCTCCTATTTCAGATAGCGTATTGGGCTAAGCGGCATCTCAAAGCGCAAGATATGGCGAGTAAAATGCACTATTAAACTTCTAGGGTAGGGCAAACAGAGACCCCATTAGATCATTTTATATTATGATTAATTTAAGAATTCAGCGAAATTCTATCACATTTGTTCAATTTACGTTGCTCCTATTTCAGATAGCGTATTGGGCTAAGCGGCATCTCAAAGAGCATGAAATGGCGAGTAAAATGCACTGTTAAACTTCTAGGGTATGGCAAACAGAGACCCCATTAGATCATTTTATATTATGGTTAATTTAAGAATTCAGCGAAATTCTATCACATTTGTTCAATTTACGTCGCTCCTATTTCAGATAGCGTACTGGGCTAGGCGGCATCTTAAAGCGCACGAAATGGCGAGTAAAATGCTCTATTAAACTTCTATTATAGGGCTATCAGAGACCCGATTAGATCATTTTATATTTTGGTTAATATAAGAATCCAGCGAAATTCTATCACATTCGTTCAATTTACGTCGCTCCTATTTCAGATAGCGTATTGGGCTATGCGCCGTCTCAATGCGCATGAAATGGCGAGTAAAACGCACTATTAAACTTCTAGGGTAGGGCAAACAGAGACCCGATTAGATCATTTTATATTACGGTTAATATAAGAATTCAGCGTAATTCTGTGACATTTGTTCAACTTACGTAGCTCCTATTTCAGATAGCGTCCTGGGCTAGGCGGCACCTTAAAGCGCGTGGAATGGCGAGTAAAATGCGCTATTAAACTTCTATGATAGGGCAATCAGAGACCCGATTAGATCATTTTATATTTTGGTTAATATAAGAATTCAGCGAAATTCTATCACATTTGTTCAATTTACGTCGCTCCTATTTCAGATAGCGTATTGGGCTAAGCGGCATCTCTAAGCGCATGAATGACTAGTGAAATGCACTATTAAACTTCTAGGGTAGGGCGAACAAAGACCCGATTAGATCATTTTACATTAAGGTTAATATAAGAATTCAGCGTAACTCTGTCACATTTGTTCAATTTACGTCGCTCCTATTTCAGATAGCGTATTGGGCTAAGCGGCATCTCAAAGAGCATGAAATGGCGAGTAAAATGCACTGTTAAACTTCTAGGGTATGGCAAACAGAGACCCGATTAGATCATTTTATATTATGGTTAATTTAAGGATTCAGCAAAATTCTATCACATTTGTTCAATTTACGTCGTTCCTATTTCAGATAGCATACTGGGCTAGGCGGCAACTTAAAGCGCGCGGAATGGCGAGTAAAATGCACTATTAAACTTCTATGATAGGGCAATCAGAGACCCGATTAGATCATTTTATATTGTGGTTAATTTAAGAATTCAGCGAAATTCTACCACATTTGTTCAATTTACATCGCTCCTATTTCAGATAGCGTATTGGGCTAAGCGGCATCTCAATGCGCATGAAATGGCCAGTAAAATGCACTATTAAACTTCTAGGATAAGGCAAACGGAGACCCGATTAGACCATTTCATATTACGGTTAATATAAGAAATCAGCGTTATTCTATCACATTTGTTCAACTTACGTCGCTCCTATTTCAGATAGCGTACTGGGCTAGGCGGCATCTCAAAGCGCGTGGAATGGCGAGCAAAATGCACTCTTAAACTTCTATGATAGGGCAATCAGAGACCCGATTAGATCATTTTATATTTTGGTTAATATAAGAATTCAGCGAAATTCTATCACATTTGTTCAATTTACGTCGCTCCTATTTCAGATAGCGTATTGGGCTAAGCGGCATCTCAAAGCGCAAGATATGGCGAGTAAAATGCACTATTAAACTTCTAGGGTAGGGCAAACAGAGACCCCATTAGATCATTTTATATTATGGTTAATTTAAGAATTCAGCGAAATTCTATCACATTTGTTCAATTTACGTTGCTCCTATTTCAGATAGCGTATTGGGATAAGCGGCATCTCAAAGCGCAAGAAATGGCGAGTAAAATGCACTATTAAACTTCTAGGGTGGGGCAAACAGAGACCAGTTTAGATCACTTTATATTATGGTTAATTTAAGAATTCAGCGAAATTCTATCTCATTTGTACATTTACGTCGATCCTATTGCAGATAGCGTATTGGGCTAAGCGGCATCTCAAAGCGCATGAAATGGCGAGTAAAATGCACAATTAAACTTCTATGGTAATGCAAACAGAGACCCGATTAGAGCATTTTATATTATGGTTAATATAAGAATTCAGCGTAATTCTATCACATTTGTTCTACATACGTCGCTCCTATTTCAGATAGTGTACTGGGCTAGGCGGCATCTTAAAGCGCGTGGAAGGGCGAGCAAAATGCACTACTAAACTTCTATGATAGGGCAATCAGAGTCCCGTTTAGATCATTTTATATTTTGTTTAATATAAGATTTCAGGGAAATTCTATCACGTTTGTTCAATTTACGTCGCTCCTATTTCAGATAGCTATTGGGCTAAGCGGCATCTCAAAGCGCATGAAGTGGCGAGTAAAATGCACTATTAAACTTCTAGGGTAGGGCAATCAGAGACCCGATTAGATCATTTTATATTTTGGTTAATATAAGAATTCAGCGAAATTCTATCACATTTGTTCAATTTACGTCGCTCCTATTTCAGATAACGTACTCGGATAGGCGGCATCTTAAAGCGCGAGGAATGGCGAGTAAAATGCACTATTAAACTTCTATGATAGGGCAATCAGAGACCCGATTAGATCATTTTACATTTTGGTTAATATAAGAATTCAGCGAAATTCTATCACATTTGTTCAATTTACGTCGATCCTATTTCAGATAGCTTATTGGGCTAAGCGGCATCTCAAAGCGCATGAAGTGGCGAGTAAAATGCACTATTAAACTTCTAGGGTAGGGCGAACAAGGTCCCGATTAGATTATTTTACATTAAGGTTAATATAAGAATTCAGCGAAATTCTATCACATTTGTTCAATTTACATCGCTCCTATTTCAGATAGCGACTTGTGCTAAGCGGCACCTCAAAGCGCAAGAAATGGCGAGTAAAATGCACTATTAAACTTCTAGGGTAGGGCAAACAGAGACCACATTAGATCATTTTATATTATGGTTAATTTAAGAATTCAGCGAAATTCTCTCACATTTGTTCAATTTATGTCGCTGATATTTCAGATAGCGTATTGGGCTAAGCGGCATCTCAAAGCGCAAGAAATGGCGAGTAAAATGCACTATTAAACTTCTAGGGTAGGGCAAACAGAGACCCGATTAGGTCATTTCATATTATGGTTAATTTAAGAATTCAGAAAAATTCTATCACATTTGTTCAATTTACGTCGCTCCTATTTCAGATAACGTACTCGGATAGGCGGCATCTTAAAGCGCGAGGAATGGCGAGTAAAATGCACTATTAAACTTCTATGATAGGGCAATCAGAGACCCAATTAGATCATTTTATATTATGGTTAATATAAGAATTCAGCGAAATTCTATCACATTTGTTTAATTTACGTCGCTCCTATTTCAGATAGCGTATTGGGATAAGCGGCATCTCAAAGCGCATGAAATGCCGAGTAAAATGCGCTACTAAACTTCTAGAGTAGGGCAATCAGAGACCCGATTAGATCATTTTATATTATGGTTAATTTAAGAATTCGGCAAAATTCTATCACATTTGTTCAATTTACGTCGTTCCTATTTCAGATAGCATACTGGGCTAGGCGGTAACTTAAAGCGCGCGGAATGGCGAGTAAAATGCACTATTAAACTTCTATGATAGGGCAATCAGAGACCCGATTAGATCATTTTATATTATGGTTAATTTAAGAATTCAGCGAAATTCTATCACATTTGTTCAATTTACATCGCTCCTATTTCAGATAGCGTATTAGGCTAAGCGGCATCTCAATGCGCATGAAATGGCCAGTAAAATGCACTATTAAACTTCTAGGATAAGGCAAACGGAGACCCGATTAGACCATTTCATATTACGGTTAATATAAGAATTCAGCGTTATTCTATCACATTTGTTCAACTTACGTCGTTCCTATTTCAGATAGCATACTGGGCTAGGCGGCAACTTAAAGCGCGCGGAATGGCGAGTAAAATGCACTATTAAACTTCTATGATAGGGCAATCAGAGACCCGATTAGATCATTTTATATTATGGTTAATTTAAGAATTCAGCGAAATTCTATCACATTTGTTCAACATACGTAGCTCCTATTTCAGATAGTGTACTGGGCTAGGCGGCATCTTAAAGCGCGTGGAAGGGCGAGTAAAATGCACTACTAAACTTCTATGATCGGGCAATCAGAGTCCCGATTAGATCATTTTATATTATGGTTAATTTAAGAATTCAGCGAAATTCTATCACATTTGTTCAATTTACATCGCTCCTATTTCAGATAGCGTATTGGGCTAAGCGGCATCTCAATGCCCATGAAATGGCCAGTAAAATGCACTCTTAATCTTCTATGATAGGTCAATCAGAGACCCGATTAGATCATTTTATATTTTGGTTAATATAAGAATTCAGCGAAATTCTATCACATTTGTTCAATTTACGTCGATCCTATTTCAGATAGCTTATTGGGCTAAGCGGCATCTCAAAGCGCATGAAGTGGCGAGTAAAATGCACTATTAAACTTCTAGGGTAGGGCGAACAAGGACCCGATTAGATTATTTTACATTAAGGTTAATATAAGAATTCAGCGAAATTCTATCACATTTGTTCAATTTACATCGCTCCTATTTCAGATAGCGACTTGTGCTAAGCGGCACCTCAAAGCGCAAGAAATGGCGAGTAAAATGCACTATTAAACTTCTAGGGTAGGGCAAACAGAGACCACATTAGATCATTTTATATTATGGTTAATTTAAGAATTCAGCGAAATTCTCTCACATTTGTTCAATTTATGTCGCTGATATTTCAGATAGCGTATTGGGCTAAGCGGCATCTCAAAGCGCAAGAAATGGCGAGTAAAATGCACTATTAAACTTCTAGGGTAGGGCAAACAGAGACCCGATTAGGTCATTTCATATTATGGTTAATTTAAGAATTCAGAAAAATTCTATCACATTTGTTCAATTTACGTCGCTCCTATTTCAGATAGCGTACTCGGATAGGCGGCATCTTAAAGCGCGAGGAATGGCGAGTAAAATGCACTATTAAACTTCTATGATAGGGCAATCAGAGACCCGATTAGATCATTTTATATTTTGGTTAATATAAGAATTCAGCGAAATTCTATCACATTAATTTACGTCGCTCCTATTGCAGATAGCGTATTGGGATAAGCGGCATCTCAAAGCGCATGAAATGCCGAGTAAAACGCGCTATTTAACTTCTAGGGTAGGGCAATCAGAGACCCGATTAGATCATTTTATATTATGGTTAATTTAAGAATTCAGCAAAATTCTATCACATTTGTTCAATTTACGTCGCTCCTATTTCAGATAGCATACTGGGCTAGGCGGCAACTTAAAGCGCGCGGAATGGCGAGTAAAATGCACTATTAAACTTCTATGATAGGGCAATCAGAGACCCGATTAGATCATTTTATATTATGGTTAATTTAAGAATTCAGCGAAATTCTCTCACATTTGTTCAATTTACGTCGCTGATATTTCAGATAGCGTACTGGGCTAGGCGGCATCTTAAAGCGTGTGTAATGGCGAGTAAAATGCACTATTAAACTTCTATGATAGGGCAATCAGAGACCCGTTTAGATCATTTTATATTTTGGTTAATATAAGAATTCAGCGAAATTCTATCACATTTGTTCAATTTACGTCGCTCCTATTTCAGATAGCGTATTGGGCTAAGCGGCATCTCAAAGCGCAAGATATGGCGAGTAAAATGCACAGTTAAACTTCTAGGGTATGGCAAACAGAGACCCCATTAGATCATTTTATATTATGGTTAATTTAAGAATTCAGCGAAATTCTATCACATTTGTTCAATTTACGTCGCTCCTATTTCAGATAGCGTACTGGGCTAGGCGGCATCTTAAAGCGCACGAAATGGCGAGTAAAATGCTCTATTAAACTTCTATTATAGGGCTATCAGAGACCCGATTAGATCATTTTATATTTTGGTTAATATAAGAATCCAGCGAAATTCTATCACATTCGTTCAATTTACGTCGCTCCTATTTCAGATAGCGTATTGGGCTATGCGCCGTCTCAATGCGCATGAAATGGCGAGTAAAACGCACTATTAAACTTCTAGGGTAGGGCAAACAGAGACCCGATTAGATCATTTTATATTACGGTTAATATAAGAATTCAGCGTAATTCTGTGACATTTGTTCAACTTACGTAGCTCCTATTTCAGATAGCGTCCTGGGCTAGGCGGCACCTTAAAGCGCGTGGAATGGCGAGTAAAATGCGCTATTAAACTTCTATGATAGGGCAATCAGAGACCCGATTAGATCATTTTATATTTTGGTTAATATAAGAATTCAGCGAAATTCTATCACATTTGTTCAATTTACGTCGCTCCTATTTCAGGTAGCGTATTGGGCTAAGCGGCATCTCTAAGCGCATGAATGACTAGTGAAATGCACTATTAAACTTCTAGGGTAGGGCGAACAAAGACCCGATTAGATCATTTTACATTAAGGTTAATATAAGAATTCAGCGTAACTCTGTCACATTTGTTCAATTTACGTCGCTCCTATTTCAGATAGCGTATTGGGCTAAGCGGCATCTCAAAGAGCATGAAATGGCGAGTAAAATGCACTGTTAAACTTCTAGGGTATGGCAAACAGAGACCCCATTAGATCATTTTATATTATGGTTAATTTAAGAATTCAGCGAAATTCTATCACATTTGTTCAATTTACGTCGCTCCTATTTCAGATAGCGTACTGGGCTAGGCGGCATCTTAAAGCGCACGAAATGGCGAGTAAAATGCTCTATTAAACTTCTATTATAGGGCTATCAGAGACCCGATTAGATCATTTTATATTTTGGTTAATATAAGAATCCAGCGAAATTCTATCACATTTGTTCAATTTACGTCGCTCCTATGTCAGATAGCGTATTGGGCTATGCGGCATCGCGAAGCGCATGAAATGACGAGTAAAATGCACTGTTAAACTTCTAGGGTAGGGCAAACAGAGACCAGATTAGATCATTTTATATTACGGTTAATATAAGAATTCAGCGAAATTCTATCACATTTGTTCAATTTACGTCGTTCCTATTTCAGATAGCTTATTGCCTAAGCGGCATCGCAAAGCGCATGTATTGACGAGTGAAATGCACTATTAAACTTCTTGGGCAGGGCGAACAAAGACCCGATTAGATCATTTTACATTAAGGTTAATATAAGAATTCAGCGAAATTCTATCACATTTGTTCAATTTACGTCGCTCCAATTTCAGATAGCTTATTGGGCTAAGCGGCATCGCAAAGCGCATGAATTGACGAGTGAAATGCACTATTAAACTTCTTGGGTAGGGCGAACAAAGACCCGATTAGATCATTTTACATTAAGGTTAATATAAGAATTCAGCGAAATTCTATCACATTTGTTCAATTTACATCGCTCCTATTTCAGATAGTGAGTTGTGCTAAGCGGCATCTCAAAGCGCAGGAAATGGCGAGTAAAATGCACTATTAAACTTCTAGGGTAGGGCAAACAGAGACCCCATTAGATCATTTTATATTATGGTTAATTTAAGAATTCAGCGAAATTCTCTCACATTTGTTCAATTTACGTCGCTGATATTTCAGATAGCGTACTGGGCTAGGCGGCATCTTAAAGCGTGTGTAATGGCGAGTAAAATGCACTATTAAACTTCTATGATAGGGCAATCAGAGACCCGTTTAGATCATTTTATATTTTGGTTAATATAAGAATTCAGCGAAATTCTATCACATTTGTTCAATTTACGTCGCTCCTATTTCAGATAGCGTATTGGGCTAAGCGGCATCTCAAAGCGCAAGATATGGCGAGTAAAATGCACTATTAAACTTCTAGGGTAGGGCAAACAGAGACCCCCATTAGATCATTTTATATTATGATTAATTTAAGAATTCAGCGAAATTCTATCACATTTGTTCAATTTACGTTGCTCCTATTTCAGATAGCGTATTGGGCTAAGCGGCATCTCAAAGAGCATGAAATGGCGAGTAAAATGCACTGTTAAACTTCTAGGGTATGGCAAACAGAGACCCCATTAGATCATTTTATATTATGGTTAATTTAAGAATTCAGCGAAATTCTATCACATTTGTTCAATTTACGTCGCTCCTATTTCAGATAGCGTACTGGGCTAGGCGGCATCTTAAAGCGCACGAAATGGCGAGTAAATGCTCTATTAAACTTCTATTATAGGGCTATCAGAGACCCGATTAGATCATTTTATATTTTGGTTAATATAAGAATCCAGCGAAATTCTATCACATTCGTTCAATTTACGTCGCTCCTATTTCAGATAGCGTATTGGGCTATGCGCCGTCTCAATGCGCATGAAATGGCGAGTAAAACGCACTATTAAACTTCTAGGGTAGGGCAAACAGAGACCCGATTAGATCATTTTATATTACGGTTAATATAAGAATTCAGCGTAATTCTGTGACATTTGTTCAACTTACGTAGCTCCTATTTCAGATAGCGTCCTGGGCTAGGCGGCACCTTAAAGCGCGTGGAATGGCGAGTAAAATGCGCTATTAAACTTCTATGATAGGGCAATCAGAGACCCGATTAGATCATTTTATATTTTGGTTAATATAAGAATTCAGCGAAATTCTATCACATTTGTTCAATTTACGTCGCTCCTATTTCAGATAGCGTATTGGGCTAAGCGGCATCTCTAAGCGCATGAATGACTAGTGAAATGCACTATTAAACTTCTAGGGTAGGGCGAACAAAGACCCGATTAGATCATTTTACATTAAGGTTAATATAAGAATTCAGCGTAACTCTGTCACATTTGTTCAATTTACGTCGCTCCTATTTCAGATAGCGTATTGGGCTAAGCGGCATCTCAAAGAGCATGAAATGGCGAGTAAAATGCACTGTTAAACTTCTAGGGTATGGCAAACAGAGACCCGATTAGATCATTTTATATTATGGTTAATTTAAGGATTCAGCAAAATTCTATCACATTTGTTCAATTTACGTCGCTCCTATTTCAGATAGCGTACTGGGCTAGGCGGCATCTCAAAGCGCGTGGAATGGCGAGCAAAATGCACTCTTAAACTTCTATGATAGGGCAATCAGAGACCCGATTAGATCATTTTATATTTTGGTTAATTTAAGAATTCAGCGAAATTCTACCACATTTGTTCAACTTACGTCGCTCCTATTTCAGATAGCGTACTGGGCTAGGCGGCATCTCAAAGCGCGTGGAATGGCGAGCAAAATGCACTCTTAAACTTCTATGATAGGGCAATCAGAGACCCGATTAGATCATTTTATATTTTGGTTAATATAAGAATTCAGCGAAATTCTATCACATTTGTTCAATTTACGTCGCTCCTATTTCAGATAGCGTATTGGGCTAAGCGGCATCTCAAAGCGCAAGATATGGCGAGTAAAATGCACTATTAAACTTCTAGGGTAGGGCAAACAGAGACCCCATTAGATCATTTTATATTATGGTTAATTTAAGAATTCAGCGAAATTCTATCACATTTGTTCAATTTACGTTGCTCCTATTTCAGATAGCGTATTGGGATAAGCGGCATCTCAAAGCGCAAGAAATGGCGAGTAAAATGCACTATTAAACTTCTAGGGTGGGGCAAACAGAGACCAGTTTAGATCACTTTATATTATGGTTAATTTAAGAATTCAGCGAAATTCTATCTCATTTGTACATTTACGTCGATCCTATTGCAGATAGCGTATTGGGCTAAGCGGCATCTCAAAGCGCATGAAATGGCGAGTAAAATGCACAATTAAACTTCTATGGTAATGCAAACAGAGACCCGATTAGATCATTTTATATTATGGTTAATATAAGAATTCAGCGTAATTCTATCACATTTGTTCTACATACGTCGCTCCTATTTCAGATAGTGTACTGGGCTAGGCGGCATCTTAAAGCGCGTGGAAGGGCGAGCAAAATGCACTACTAAACTTCTATGATAGGGCAATCAGAGTCCCGTTTAGATCATTTTATATTTTGTTTAATATAAGATTTCAGGGAAATTCTATCACGTTTGTTCAATTTACGTCGCTCCTATTTCAGATAGCTATTGGGCTAAGCGGCATCTCAAAGCGCATGAAGTGGCGAGTAAAATGCACTATTAAACTTCTAGGGTAGGGCAATCAGAGACCCGATTAGATCATTTTATATTTTGGTTAATATAAGAATTCAGCGAAATTCTATCACATTTGTTCAATTTACGTCGCTCCTATTTCAGATAACGTACTCGGATAGGCGGCATCTTAAAGCGCGAGGAATGGCGAGTAAAATGCACTATTAAACTTCTATGATAGGGCAATCAGAGACCCGATTAGATCATTTTATATTTTGGTTAATATAAGAATTCAGCGAAATTCTATCACATTTGTTCAATTTACGTCGATCCTATTTCAGATAGCTTATTGGGCTAAGCGGCATCTCAAAGCGCATGAAGTGGCGAGTAAAATGCACTATTAAACTTCTTGGGTAGGGCGAACAAAGACCCGATTAGATCATTTTACATTAAGGTTAATATAAGAATTCAGCGAAATTCTATCACATTTGTTCAATTTACGTCGCTGATATTTCAGATAGCGTACTGGGCTAAGCGGCATCTTAAAGCGTGTGTAATGGCGAGTAAAATGCACTATTAAACTTCTATGATAGGGCAATCAGAGACCCGATTAGATCATTTTATATTTTGGTTAATATAAGAATTCAGCGAAATTCTATCACATTTGTTCAATTTACGTCGCTCCAATTTCAGATAGCTTATTGGGCTAAGCGGCATCGCAAAGCGCATGAATTGACGAGTGAAATGCACTATTAAACTTCTTGGGTAGGGCGAACAAAGACCCGATTAGATCATTTTACATTAAGGTTAATATAAGAATTCAGCGAAATTCTATCACATTTGTTCAATTTACATCGCTCCTATTTCAGATAGTGACTTGTGCTAAGCGGCATCTCAAAGCGCAGGAAATGGCGAGTAAAATGCACTATTAAACTTCTAGGGTAGGGCAAACAGAGACCCCATTAGATCATTTTATATTATGGTTAATTTAAGAATTCAGCGAAATTCTCTCACATTTGTTCAATTTACGTCGCTGATATTTCAGATAGCGTATTGGGCTAAGCGGCATCTTAAAGCGTGTGTAATGGCGAGTAAAATGCACTATTAAACTTCTATGATAGGGCAATCAGAGACCCGATTAGATCATTTTATATTTTGGTTAATATAAGAATTCAGCGAAATTCTATCACATTTATTCAATTTACGTCGCTCCAATTTCAGATAGCTTATTGGGCTAAGCGGCATCGCAAAGCGCATGAATTGACGAGTGAAATGCACTATTAAACTTCTTGGGTACGGCGAACAAAGACCCGATTAGATCATTTTACATTAAGGTTAATATAAGAATTCAGCGAAATTCTATCACATTTGTTCAATTTACATCGTTCCTATTTCAGATAGCGACTTGTGCTAAGCGGCATCTCAAAGCGCAGGAAATGGCGAGTAAAATGCACTATTAAACTTCTTGGGTACGGCGAACAAAGACCCGATTAGATCATTTTACATTAAGGTTAATATAAGAATTCAGCGAAATTCTATCACATTTGTTCAATTTACATCGTTCCTATTTCAGATAGCGACTTGTGCTAAGCGGCATCTCAAAGCGCAGGAAATGGCGAGTAAAATGCACTATTAAACTTCTAGGGTAGGGCAAACAGAGACCCCATTAGATCATTTTATATTATGGTTAATTTAAGAATTCAGCGAAATTCTCTCACATTTGTTCAATTTACGTCGCTGATATTTCAGATAGCGTACTGGGCTAGGCGGCATCTTAAAGCGTGTGTAATGGCGAGTAAAATGCACTATCAAACTTCTATGATAGGGCAATCAGAGACCCGATTAGATCATTTTATATTTTGGTTAATATAAGAATTCAGCGAAATTCTATCACATTTGTTCAATTTACGTCGTTCCTATTTCAGATAGCGTACTGGGCTAGGCGGCATCTTAAAGCGTGTGTAATGGCGAGTAAAATGCACTATTAAACTTCTATGATAGGGCAATCAGAGACCCGATTAAATCATTTTATATTTTGGTTAATATAAGAATTCAGCGAAATTCTATCACATTTGTTCAATTTACGTCGCTCCAATTTCAGATAGCTTATTGGGCTAAGCGGCATCGCAAAGCGCATGAATTGACGAGTGAAATGCACTATTAAACTTCTTGGGTAGGGCGAACAAAGACCCGATTAGATCATTTTACATTAAGGTTAATATAAGAATTCAGCGAAATTCTATCACATTTGTTCAATTTACATCGCTCCTATTTCAGATAGTGACTTGTGCTAAGCGGCATCTCAAAGCGCAGGAAATGGCGAGTAAAATGCACTATTAAACTTCTAGGGTAGGGCAAACAGAGACCCCATTAGATCATTTTATATTATGGTTAATTTAAGAATTCAGCGAAATTCTCTCACATTTGTTCAATTTACGTCGCTGATATTTCAGATAGCGTATTGGGCTAAGCGGCATCTTAAAGCGTGTGTAATGGTGAGTAAAATGCACTATTAAACTTCTATGATAGGGCAATCAGAGACCCGATTAGATCATTTTATATTTTGGTTAATATAAGAATTCAGCGAAATTCTATCACATTTGTTCAATTTACGTCGCTCCAATTTCAGATAGCTTATTGGGCTAAGCGGCATCGCAAAGCGCATGAATTGACGAGTGAAATGCACTATTAAACTTCTTGGGTACGGCGAACAAAGACCCGATTAGATCATTTTACATTAAGGTTAATATAAGAATTCAGCGAAATTCTATCACATTTGTTCAATTTACATCGCTCCTATTTCAGATAGCGACTTGTGCTAAGCGGCATCTCAAAGCGCAGGAAATGGCGAGTAAAATGCACTATTAAACTTCTAGGGTAGGGCAAACAGAGACCCCATTAGATCATTTTATATTATGGTTAATTTAAGAATTCAGCGAAATTCTCTCACATTTGTTCAATTTACGTCGCTGATATTTCAGATAGCGTACTGGGCTAGGCGGCATCTTAAAGCGCGTGGAATGGCGAGTAAAATGCACTATTAAACTTCTATGATAGGGCAATCAGAGACCCGTTTAGATCATTTTATATTTTGGTTAATATAAGAATTCAGCGAAATTCTATCACATTTGTTCAATTTACGTCGCTCCTATTTCAGATAGCGTATTGGGCTAAGCGGCATCTCAAAGCGCAAGATATGGCGAGTAAAATGCACTGTTAAACTTCTAGGGTATGGCAAACAGAGACCCCATTAGATCATTTTATATTATGGTTAATTTAAGAATTCAGCGAAATTCTATCACATTTGTTCAATTTACGTCGCTCCTATTTCAGATAGCGTACTGGGCTAGGCGGCATCTTAAAGCGCACGAAATGGCGAGTAAAATGCTCTATTAAACTTCTATTATAGGGCTATCAGAGACCCGATTAGATCATTTTATATTTTGGTTAATATAAGAATCCAGCGAAATTCTATCACATTCGTTCAATTTACGTCGCTCCTATTTCAGATAGCGTATTGGGCTATGCGCCGTCTCAATGCGCATGAAATGGCGAGTAAAACGCACTATTAAACTTCTAGGGTAGGGCAAACAGAGACCCGATTAGATCATTTTATATTACGGTTAATATAAGAATTCAGCGTAATTCTGTGACATTTGTTCAACTTACGTAGCTCCTATTTCAGATAGCGTCCTGGGCTAGGCGGCACCTTAAAGCGCGTGGAATGGCGAGTAAAATGCGCTATTAAACTTCTATGATAGGGCAATCAGAGACCCGATTAGATCATTTTATATTTTGGTTAATATAAGAATTCAGCGAAATTCTATCACATTTGTTCAATTTACGTCGCTCCTATTTCAGGTAGCGTATTGGGCTAAGCGGCATCTCTAAGCGCATGAATGACTAGTGAAATGCACTATTAAACTTCTAGGGTAGGGCGAACAAAGACCCGATTAGATCATTTTACATTAAGGTTAATATAAGAATTCAGCGAAATTCTATCACATTTGTTCAATTTACATCGCTCCTATTTCAGATAGCGACTTGTGCTAAGCGGCATCTCAAAGCGCAGGAAATGGCGAGTAAAATGCACTATTAAACTTCTAGGGTAGGGCAAACACAGACCCCATTAGATCATTTTATATTAAGGTTAATTTAAGAATTCAGCGAAATTCTCTCACATTTGTTCAATTTACGTCGCTGATATTTCAGATAGCGTACTGGGCTAGGCGGCATCTTAAAGCGTGTGTAATGGCGAGTAAAATGCACTATTAAACTTCTATGATAGGGCAATCAGAGACCCGATTAGATCATTTCATATTTTGGTTAATATAAGAATTCAGCGAAATCCTATCACATTTGTTCAATTTACGTCGTTCCTATTTCAGATAGCGTACTGGGCTAGGCGGCATCTTAAAGCGTGTGTAATGGCGAGTAAAATGCACTATTAAACTTCTATGATAGGGCAATCAGAGACCCGATTAGATCATTTTATATTTTGGTTAATATAAGAATTCAGCGAAATTCTATCACATTTGTTCAATTTACGTCGCTCCAATTTCAGATAGCTTATTGGGCTAAGCGGCATCGCAAAGCGCATGAATTGACGAGTGAAATGCACTATTAAACTTCTTGGGTAGGGCGAACAAAGACCCGATTAGATCATTTTACATTAAGGTTAATATAAGAATTCAGCGAAATTCTATCACATTTGTTCAATTTACATCGCTCCTATTTCAGATAGTGAGTTGTGCTAAGCGGCATCTCAAAGCGCAGGAAATGGCGAGTAAAATGCACTATTAAACTTCTAGGTAGGGCAAACAGAGACCCCATTAGATCATTTTATATTATGGTTAATTTAAGAATTCAGCGAAATTCTCTCACATTTGTTCAATTTACGTCGCTGATATTTCAGATAGCGTATTGGGCTAAGCGGCATCTTAAAGCGTGTGTAATGGTGAGTAAAATGCACTATTAAACTTCTATGATAGGGCAATCAGAGACCCGATTAGATCATTTTATATTTTGGTTAATATAAGAATTCAGCGAAATTCTATCACATTTGTTTCAATTTACGTCGCTCCAATTTCAGATAGCTTATTGGCTAAGCGGCATCGCAAAGCGCATGAATTGACGAGTGAAATGCACTATTAAACTTCTTGGGTACGGCGAACAAAGACCCGATTAGATCATTTTACATTAAGGTTAATATAAGAATTCAGCGAAATTCTATCACATTTGTTCAATTTACATCGCTCCTATTTCAGATAGCGACTTGTGCTAAGCGGCATCTCAAAGCGCAGGAAATGGCGAGTAAAATGCACTATTAAACTTCTAGGGTAGGGCAAACAGAGACCCCATTAGATCATTTTATATTATGGTTAATTTAAGAATTCAGCGAAATTCTCTCACATTTGTTCAATTTACGTCGCTGATATTTCAGATAGCGTACTGGGCTAGGCGGCATCTTAAAGCGTGTGTAATGGCGAGTAAAATGCACTATTAAACTTCTATGATAGGGCAATCAGAGACCCGTTTAGATCATTTTATATTTTGGTTAATATAAGAATTCAGCGAAATTCTATCACATTTGTTCAATTTACGTCG